>JAYKKM010000145.1:1145000-1272500 GCA_035772405.1 Chrysogorgia sp. JL179-B06
GTTAAGTCAATAATCACTAAGCACAATGCACGCATAGCTAGGAACATCAAACCGCAGGATAGGGACGCTACTAATTGCAGTTGTAGAGAGAACACCATTTGCCCGCTTCAAGAACAATGCATGGACTAGAGACATAGTATACAAAGCAACAGTGTCAGTAAACATCACAAACGAAATAAAACACTACATTGGTATGACTGCAACCACATTCAAAGAGCGATTGGCCAACCACACTAAATCTTTTCAACATAAAAAGCATGAAAATGACACCGAACTTTCGAAATATATTTGGACATTGAAAGAAAACAATAAAGATTTCAGTATTAATTGGCAAATTCTAAAACATTCTATTTCGTACACAGGTGGATCAAAACGATGCAATTTATGTTTAGAAGAAAAATTTTGTATTTTAAAAGAAAAAAATAAGAATAGTTTACTCAACAAAAGAGCGGAAAATAATTTCACAGTGTCGTCATCGTAATAAATTTCGCGTAAACAACGCAAACAAAGCCATGACCTCATGCTTTGTCCCCCACATACGCCCCCACTTTCCGGCAGAAAGCCTATAAATAAGCGGTCATCCCTTTCGATATTGTCACTGCCTGAAGATTCTTTTACAGATGAAACAAGTTGTAGCAGACCAGTTTTGAGGTAAGCGAAAATCTATTATTTGCTCTAACTATATGTTGTTGAGCACTCTTTGCATTTCGTAGACCAAAACCTACACGTATATTTGCACCCGTATATCGGTTGTGCACTCTTGTTTACGTTATTCATTCCTATCTAACCTTAAAATGCGGCAATTTCGATTTGACTATTCGCTAAAGAATATCCCTATACCATCACAGGACGCTTATTTGAAGAATTTGATTGAAAAAGTGGAAAGTGTATTAAAACGTATGAGATGGAAAGCCAATTTCTTTCTTAAAAACAAAAATAGTGAGAACCAAAAGAACCTTTTCCCGCCTTGCGTCCAACAAAACACCTCCTTCGATTCCAGATATGAAACCCTTCGAAGACGAACTTATAAAAACTAATCGAGAATGTACAATTCCGGCCATATAGGAACCAATTTCAGAAATCTTTGGCTAACGATTTAAAGAAAATTAATACGTCCCCCAACATTTTCATTTTTGCAGACAAAACTCGGAATATTTATGAAACCCCGCCCGACATATACAACAATCTCTTACATGACAACATCACAAAAACATATAAGCATGGATCCGAGGACTCTATAGATGAAATCGACTCAGAACTAAAAGACATTTCGAACAATTTAGGAATCGGCGACAGAATTGAAAAAATGAAAAAAACGCGAAGCATTTATATCTTTAAAAGACCACAAAGAAAATTTCGAAAAACAACCCAAAATGTCGATTAATTAACCCGCCAAAAGCGAATCCGGAAAACTAAGCTAAGCTATTTTGGACAAAATTAATTCTAATTTGAGACAAAAACTGAATTTAAATCAATGGAGAAATACAAAACAAGTTATTGAGTGGTTTGGCAATATAAAAGATAAGGACAGACACAGTTTCATTTCATTTGACATTGTCGATTTCTATCCATCTATTTCTGAAAAACTATTGGACCAAGCTCTGTCCTGGGCTTCAAATTTGGCTACTATACCTCAAAACAACATTTCAATAATAAAACACGCTAGAAAATCTCTCCTTTTCAATAGCGGAATTTCATGGATAAAAAAAGATAGCAAGAATTTGTTCGACGTTACCATGGGCAGTTTCGACGGCGCGGAAATTTGTGAGCTCGTAGGAAGCATCGGCCTATATAGAGATGACGGTTTGGCTATCATAAAAAGTAAATCAGCACGTTTAGCAGACAAAACAAGAAAAGATCTCCACAAAATTTTCGAGCAATTTGACCTAAAAATCACCGCCGAATCAAATTTACGTATAGTAAACTTTTTAGATGTAACTTTCGACCTTAACAATGGAAACTATAGGCCCTATAGGAAGCCCAATGACGATCCGCTATACATAAATATGCACTCTAACCATCCACCAAGCATAACAAGGCAACTACCTGCATCAATTAACAAACGCATTAAACTCCTTTCGTCAGATGAGCAAACTTTTCAGGAATCTGCACCCTTATATCAGAACGCGCTTAGGCACAGCAACTTTAATCATGAACTTAGCTACACTCATGATACACCGCAACGACCACGTAGGAATAGGCAACGCAATATCATTTGGTTCAACCCACCATTTAGCAAGAGTGTCAGCACTAACATAGGACGTAATTTCCTTAGCCTAATTGACAAACATTTCCCTCCGCACCACAAGCTCCATAAGATTTTTAACAGAAATACAGTTAAAGTAAGTTACAGCTGCATGAACAATGTTAAGTCAATAATCACTAAGCACAATGCACGCATAGCTAGGAACATCAAACCGCAGGATAGGGACGCTACTAATTGCAGTTGTAGAGAGAACACCATTTGCCGCTTCAAGAACAATGCATGACTAGAGACATAGTATACAAAGCAACAGTGACAGTAAACATCACAAACGAAATAAAACACTACATTGGTATGACTGCAACCACATTCAAAGAGCGATTGGCCAACCACACTAAATCTTTTCAACATAAAAAGCATGAAAATGGACACCGAACTTTCGAAATATATTTGGACATTGAAAGAAAACAATAAAGATTTCAGTATTAATTGGCAAATTCTAAAACATTCTATTTCGTACACAGGAGGATCAAAACGATGCAATTTATGTTTAGAAGAAAAATTTTGTATTTTAAAAGAAAAAAATAAGAATAGTTTACTCAACAAAAGAGCGGAAATAATTTCACAGTGTCGTCATCGTAATAAATTTCGCGTAAACAACGCAAACAAAGCCATGACCTCATGCTTTGTCCCCCACATACGCCCCCACTTTCCGGCAGAAAGCCTATAAATAAGCGGTCATCCCTTTCGATATTGTCACTGCCTGAAGATTCTTTTACAGATGAAACAAGTTGTAGCAGACCAGTTTTGAGGTAAGCGAAAATCTATATATATATATATATATATATATATATTTATAATATAGCCATCCACTGTATATGAGCTGTTCTGCAATCTGATTGGTTCTGCTACTCACCGTATATCAGCTCATATACGGTGAGTAAATGAAAGCAATAAAAATACAAAATGGCTGACCGTTTTGCTCAGCTTGATGAACATGAAATAAAAACCCTTCTTGAGAATGCAATACCACTGATAATACCAAAAAAACAACAAGATATGGAATGCAAATATTTTATGACAAGTAAAGCAAACTAAAAATTAGCCTTTTTCAAAATAAGGGGTGGTTTTGAAATTAAATTTGACATAAAACGACTGAAAAGGAGTGTAAAGTTTTAAAAGAGAAGAGAGAAAGGTAGAAATTAAATTAATTACATTAAATTTTGAATTTGTTTACCTCTTCCAATTTTTCTGGCGGTTTGTACATCACAGGGATGACAAACTTGCTTTAATCGTATTACAATAAAAAAGTTGACAAATTCTTGAGAAATCCTCCCAACAACAAGCCATTTTCCATCATTGACGACCCTACTTTTACCGAAGAAAATTCAGTGTTAAATGCGTTCGTGAAAGACCTTAGTAAAACTGGGAAAATCGTCGGTTTGGTCCACAAAAAGCCAATAATCGTCCAGAGGCAAATTAAGTTGTTGTTTGACAGTGGCGAATATGTCCAGCCGACAGCACTGATCCATCACAATTGCTTCGTACCGTTTGGTTTTACCTTGGAAGAGAAAACTAGAGGAAGAGAAAACTAGAGGAAACTTAAGCCAAATATGATGGTTTTAAGATCAACAGAGCAGACGGCAAGTTATATTTTCGAGTTGAACCGGGTTCCCGTCAACAAAAAACCACAACGGCGGTTTAGCCGACGTCGAAGACGAGTCCGACTGGAAAATCTTTGCCCAGCCAGGTTAAGTTTCACAAAAGCTTGTACTTTTTGTCCACAAAGCTTGTACTTTTTGTCCACAAAGCTTGTACTTTTTGTCCACACGAATTCCATGTTCGTTTTTAATACGAATGTACATAAATATAATTTGCACTACGCATGACGGAAGTAGCAGGACGGAAGCGCCATGGCGGAAACGTTTTTGTTTATGTCATTAGTATTTAATTATTGTGGAATTGTTAATAAATTTTTGGCTTATTATACAGTGGATGTCTATATTATAAAACAATTATACCATTCGCTCTCGTCGTATATGGCTGATAGCCGACTCGGCGCTGCGCGCCTCGTCGGCTATCAGCTCATATACGACTCGAGCTCATGGTATAATTGTTAAATATATATATATAATATATATATATATATATATATATATATACGAAAGTATACAAAATATACAAATGTGCCCTACCGGCTATCACCATATGGCTTAATGGTAACTGTGGACTTGGGACCCACTATGGACCCACTATATATATATATATATATAGTCCACTTGGGACCCACTATATATATATAATATATATATATATATATATATATATATGTATATATGTATATATGTATATATATGTATATATATATACTGTATATATATATATATATATGTATATATATATATATATATAAATATATATATATATATATATATATATATATATATATATATATATATATATATATATATATATATATATATATATATATATATATATATATATATATATATTATATATATATTTGTATATATATATATATATATATATATATATATATATATATATATATATATATATATATATATATATATATATATATATATATATATATACGTGTAGGTTTTGGTCTACGAAATGCAAAGAGTGCTCAACAACATATAGTTAGAGCAAATAGATTTTCGCTTACCTCAAAACTGGTCTGCTACAACTTGTTTCATCTGTAAAAGAATCTTCAGGCAGTGCCTGAAGATTCTTTTACAGATGAAACAAGTTGTAGCAGACCAGTTTTGAGGTAAGCGAAAATATATATATATATATATATATATATATATATATATATATATATATAAAAGAAATCATAATGTATTTCAGGCTGTTGCGATGCAAATGACTCAATAACTGAACCGATCGTGTCCTGTGTTAACCATGTTGAACATATGTAAATCTAATTATTATATTGGTAAACTTCGTCTTGTAAATAATAAAATTTGGTGAATCCATTTATAATATACAATATATACATTCAATATATGAACGTACAAAGTCTGGCTTCACAAGTTTCGTGACTAGGGCGGCATAAACGTAATAGCGTTTTATAATACAGTAGCTCTCCGTCGAGATGACGTGTCCGCTTTTACCCATAATTCTTGCGGCCATAACAAAAGAAAATAGCTCATTTGCAATAATTTGTGAGTCAAATTTGGTTTGTTTGTCCGCATTTTGAGTTAGTAATAGCAGCCAGATGCTACGCTATTGCAACTACAAGTATCAAGAACAGGTGTGGTTGTCACTTTGCTGAATGGAAATGAAACTTTGTTATCCGCGCGCTTCATGCTCAAACCTAACTGGAATTAATTGTTTTAAAGCTTAGCCAGCGCAAAATTACCTTATCTGCACGATAAACCTGAATAGATGTTCTGGATGTTGTTAATAAATATGAAGCGGAAATCTATTTTTACATGCAGTCATGTGTCTCTCTATCCATCTATCAAAATGCAAACTGCATCTGTCGACACTCAAAAAGCGCCTATAATACTAGCTTGATCCTCCGCGTCCGTGTGCGAGCAATGTTTTGGCTGGGATTGCAGGGAAGTATAGGGATTGTGAAGGGATTGATTGACGAAAAGGGGACCCCTGGCCCATTCCACAGAGTTGCCTGCGGAGCAGGGCAGCCTAGACACTAGGCCTTCTATTTTGATTTTCGTTTTTTCCGGAGAATTCGGAGCTTATTTATACTACAGGAGCCGCGGAAAAGCCATTCTAGGCTGGCTATAGATGGTACACTCGCAGTTGAGGTGACCGTGAGGTACTAGGTCTGAGTCGTCTTCTGGACGATCCTTTTATCAGTATTAAGGTTAGTATTGTAACGTTTGGCCGATCTTTCTTGCGACGAACCACTGTACCAAGGTCCCTGGGTTCAAGACTCCCTTAAGATTATGTTAGACGCACTCCAAGTTGTAGACACATACGGGGTGACCCAAAAAAAAGTATCGCTGTTTGATCTCTTATACCTTTAACACTTGACAAGCAGTTGCATTTAAATAGATTTCATTGCATTCAGAAAGGCCTAAATTAAATTTTGATATATGATGTGAAGATATTTGTGCAATATTGAATGAGATATTAAAGTTTCATTTCAAAGCAGCAGTTTTGAAAATGCTTAAAATTAGCACAAATCGGCCTATCAAATAAACATTTTATTTAATTTTGTTCTTGTCGAACGTTCTTTTAATTGTTGCCCTAGTCGGAGCGCGATCATTTGGCCAACGTCCTAGCCATCGCCGTCTTACTTCTTCGCCATTATTTACATTTGACAAATACATTTGATAGGCCGTTTTAGTCGATTTTTTCGCTAATTTTTAAAACTAACTGCATCTTCAAACATTTATATCTCGCCCAATTTTGAATGAAAGATCAAGTGCCGTACACCCAAATTTAAGTTAACCTTTTTTTAGTACTATAAAACTTATTTGAATGCCATAGCTGGTGCAGTTTTTACGTTATATTAAATCAAACAGCGATACTTTTTTTTGGGTCACCCGGTATATAACTGCTTTATTTACGATTTAACACGGTTTATGTACAGTAGCATCGGCTATATCGGTTATAATGACGTAACTACATTTCTATATCTATCTGCTGAGTCATACAGTCTTAAGTTAACCCTCCAAATGTCCTTAATTCTATAATGCGCACAGTCATGCTTGTTCATGCTGCATTGCGTCACTGATTAAATGCGGTTGCGCTACATTGCGCTGTGTTCCTAAGCTGCGCGCTACATCACCCCCTCCTTATTGGAAGGCATGGCCTTATACCGTTAATTCCTAAAACTAAGTTTGGCTAATACGCTAGTTCGACAAGTTTAAGTTAAATCAATTTCAAAGTCCTGCATCCATGCTGGTGGTCTAGCAATCCGTCTTTGCCGGGGAAGTTCTGGTTGTTGCTCTTCGTTGTCATCTATAGGTGGATCCCCGATCCTGGTCTGTAGCTGGTAGGTCGGGTAGGTAAGTCAGTGGATCACTGGCATAAAAGGAGGTCAGTTTCGTCAGGACTGATAGTCGTTGGGCGCTTGTCGTTGGGCGCTTCCACCTGATCCGTTTCACCGCGAGTTCCCCTATCGGGTTTTGGCTGTACTTGGCATAACTTGAGTCTGTTATAGTGGACAATCTGCTTACGTCCTGCACCACCTTCCTGCTGGATCTTGTACTTGACATCAGAAATCCGGTCGATAACCACAAAGGGGCCCTTCCACGGAGACTGTAACTTTCTGGTCTGCCCTTTCTTTGTAGCAGAATTAAACAGCCAAACTCGATCACGGTCGTAGTACTTCTTCTGGCGATGCTGAGCTTTCTTTAGCTGCGCATGAGCAAGTTCGTGAGCTTCGAGACTTTGGCGGAGATCCTGCACATATTCCAAGGTATCGACCGGTTGGTCAGGAGTACACCCGAACATGATATCTGCTGGTAGACATATTTTGCGCCCAAACATCAGGTGGTATAAAGGTGAAAACCCAGTTGACTCGTGGACACTGGAACGATATGCCATTACTTTCTGTAGTGAGATATAATGATATATCATTACTTTCGGGAGGTGGACATCCCAATCTCTCTGGTTTCTTTCGACATATTTCGAAAGCATCGCCTCTATAGTGTTCGGTTGAAACGCTCGACCATGTCATCTCCCTCCGGATGGTTACGCAGATGTCCGAGTTTTCTGTATTCCCAGGAGACGACACATCTCTTGGAACAACGTAGACTCGAAGTTTCGACCCTGATCCATTGGATGACATTCGGTGCTCGGCAAAACGACAAACAAATTCGTCCACTAACTTCTGTGCCACGGTCTGTGCTTCCTGGTTTGGTAACGCATAACTTTCCGTCCACTTCGAGAGATAGTCTCCAATAACCATAATGTACTTGTCATGGTTCTGTTTCTGGCAGAGGTCCGAGAATGTCGATAGCTACTCTTTCCAATGGATACCCTGGTTGACAACTGACCAGGGGAGCACGAGTTCCTGACTTGGCACTTATCACACTTCCTCAACCAATCTTCAACATCTTGTAGCAGATTTGGCCCGTAGAATCGTTGACGGACTTTAGCAAGAGTTTTGTCACACCGAGATGACCTGCTGTCGGAGCGTCGTGAAGATCTGTTAAGACTTCGTTGACCAAAGATTGGGGTACGACCAAGAAAGACTTCGCCACTATTCCATCCTCATTCTCCCAATGACGATACAGCACGCCTTCTTGAACTTCTAAGGCGTCCCAGTGTGCACATGCAGGTTGTACACTCTTTGGATGAAACCCTTCAATTCTGACTTTAGTGGTGGTTCAGTTTGAGTTTCTCTCCAACCAAGGACATGGCTAATGACGGGATCAGCCATTTGTTGAGATCTCAGGTCCGCAGCTGTCCATTTCGAGCACCATGCCCTCTCTGGAACTTTGCTGACTGCGCTTACTACAGGATTTTGGTTAGGTCGGTTGACTCCTTCTGGCGGCCTTCTGGATAACCCATCTGCATTCCCGTTGCTACTTGGCCCCGGCTCCTTGAAGTTCGAAAGCCGACCGTAGCACACCAAGGCCAGCATCTCTCGTTTTGTCGTTGAGTAATTCTACTGGCGTATGCAATTACCTTCTCGTCGCCATCTTGAACCTGGGATAACACAGCGCCGATTCCCCTGTCGCTTGCATCTGTATCTAGGATAAACTCCAAGTCAAAGCGCGGATACATGTAGCTGAGCACTGGTGCCCGTACGAGACAGGCTTTGAGTTCTCTAAAAGCACTGTCACAAGAAGGATTCCATACAAAGGTTTTCTCATTCCCGACCGTCAGCGAATGGTGTAGCAGAGTGGCAATAGTCCAAGCAAAACCTCGTTCCGTCTTTCTTCTTTACGAACACTAATGGCGACGCCCGGGGACTCGAAGAGGCTGTGACCACGTCGTTGCCGAGCATCGTCTTCAAGTTCTTTTCCATCTCTTCGCGCTGATGGAATGGGACTCGCCTTGATGACTGCTTGATAGGTGAGGCATTACCGGTTGGTATGCGGTGATGAACTTGGCTAGTCCTCCACAAGTCAGTAGAATCTTTGGCCACGACATCGGAAAACTCGCTCAGAAGTTCCTCCAACTGGATCTTTTCTTCTCGGCTGATGTCAGCACCTTCCCAGTTGAACAATTGCGTTAGCTTCGCTTTTGATGGAACAGGGACGACTTTACATATACTGTAGGACCTCGGGAGATGTCGATTTTCCACAGGCCTCTTCGTCAAGCTGCGTGAAAGTACCTAGAATAGTGTTCTGGTACAATACTACAGGTTGTGGAGAAGGGTTTAGTAATCTTACTGGTACCAGGCCATTAGTTGGCTTGGCTACTATTCTGGCCAACATGACTGTATCCAATAACCGCCTATGAATGAGAGTTACCGCAGAAACCTGTGTCTAAAAGCATGCGTACGCTTGTACGCTGTACGCTCCTAATACCTTGGGTAACCGACACATCCGCTATCTCGACAGGCGTTTGTTTGGAACTTGTTTCTAGGGTCTACAGTATTATAAAACCATTAGACGGGGGGTTAGAAAACCCATTGGGCGGGGGGTTAGGGTTAGGATCTAATTATTTTGGGGTTAGCAGTTCCATGGCATGAAGTATTTCATCATACAGGCATGTCCGATCGGATACTAAAAAAGATCGTCCAGAAGACGACTATGACCTAGTACCTCACGGTCACCTCAACTGCGAGTGTAGCGTGAAAAGTAATGATTTCTCGCGTCGAGCTTAGAAGGACCATTCGCAGTGTATTATCACACACGCAGTTACAACAGTAACAAGTTAAGTAAAATGTATACAATAATTTGCTTACAATTTTATGTTGGAATCAAAAGTCGCTATATAGGGGAGCGGTCATTATTTATGGGGTGGTAGTAGCCTGCGTAGGGTGGTAGGGGGTGGGTGATTTTTCAGGCGCAAACTAAAAAGTTCCATAACCCCTCTCTTGAGCAATTGTTGACCTTGATAACCCCTCCTTCAGACATTGAAAAAAAATCGTAACCCTCCTCATGGAGACTTTAAGTTTAATAATGCTCTTTTTATATATTAAAAACATAAAATTAAAGTTTTAATATATACTGTACTGCACTTAAAAATAAAGGCAAACCTAAACAATATATACACATTAATATATGACCTCAGTTATTGCCGAAGGATGACAATGATTATATAACTTAAAAATGTGTTTATTATAAAATCTTTGTCCAATAAACTTTTAATGCTTCTGAGAAAGAAACTAATTCTTTTCCATATAATTTAGTGCGTATAGAGCATCAGAACGGTCAATTAAAAATGCCAAATAACGCGTCCGCGTGCACTAATTTATCAAGACACTGCAGACAATTCGCAGCCCGGTTACAGTTAAAACCATAACTTCAATATGTCTGCAGTTGTCTACAGATCGACTTTTTGAGACTTGATAATACCCTTGTTGTCTGCACCGTCAAACTGCAGCGATTACAGTCAATAATTAGATGCACTTTACCTGAGTTTAGTCTCAATTAACTGCACATTCACTGGTAGACAAGAAAAAGTTAAAACGCAGTTAAATTGCAGCGCTGTCATTTTCCTGCGTTTCTCACCACGTATAGCGTAACATTGTGAGAAAAGTTTCGAACTCCTCCAATATAATTGTTAATTATTATCCCATGCCGGTTAACATTTCAATTGTTACAAACCGTCTTTGTTCTATATGTATACAGGAGCAGTAAGCACAATGACTTGGAAGAAAAGAAAGATCATAACCAAA
Source organism: Chrysogorgia sp. JL179-B06 (assembly GCA_035772405.1). NCBI lineage: Eukaryota > Metazoa > Cnidaria > Anthozoa > Scleralcyonacea > Chrysogorgiidae > Chrysogorgia > Chrysogorgia sp. JL179-B06. The sequence goes on from JAYKKM010000145.1 coordinate 1,156,001, forward strand.
TTGGAGAGGATTTACGTGCAGCCATACTAAAAGGAGATGTCGCATTGGTTGTAAATATTCTAAATCAAGGTGATCCATTGGATGACATTCGGTGCTCGGCAAAACGACAAACAAATTCGTCCACTAACTTCTGTGCCACGGTCTGTGCTTCCTGGTTTGGTAACGCATAACTTTCCGTCCACTTCGAGAAATAACCATAATGTACTTGTCATGGTTCTGTTTCTGGCAGAGGTCCGAGAATGTCGATAGCTATACTCTTTCCAATGGATACCCTGGTGGACAACTGACCAGGGGAGCACGAGTTGCTGGCTTGGATCCTTTGCCGGCCTCGCACTTATCACACTTCCTCAACCAATCTTCAACATCTTTTCGCAGATTTGGCCAGTAGAATCGTTGACGGACTTTGGCAAGAGTTTTGTGACACCGAGATGACCTGCTGTCGGAGCGTCGTGATGATCTGTTAAGACTTCGTTGACCAAAGATTGGGGTACGACCAACAAAGACTTCGCCACTATTCCATCCTCATTCTCCCAATGACGATACGCACGCCTTCTTGAACTTCTAAGGCGTCCCAGTGTGCACACAGGTTGTATAGCTCTTTGGCTGAAACCCTTCAATTCTGACTTTAGTGGTGGTTCAGTTTGAGTTTCTCTCCAACCAAGGACATGGCTAATGACGGGATCAGCCATTTGTTGAGATCTCAGGTCCGCAGCTGTCCATTTCGAGCACCATGCCCTCTCTGGAACTTTGCTGACTGCGCTTACTACAGGATTTTGGTTAGGTCGGTTGACTCCTTCTGGCGGCCTTCTGGATAACCCATCTGCATTCCCGTTGCTACTTGGCCCCGGCTCCTTGAAGTTCGAAAGCCGACCGTAGCACACCAAGGCCAGCATCTCTCGTTTTGTCGTTGAGTAATTCTACTGGCGTATGCAATTACCTTCTCGTCGCCATCTTGAACTTGGGATAACACAGCGCCGATTCCCCTGTCGCTTGCATCTGTATCTAGGATAAACTCCAAGTCAAAGCGCGGATACATGTAGCTGAGCACTGGTGCCCGTACGAGACAGGCTTTGAGTTCTCTAAAAGCACTGTCACAAGAAGGATTCCATACAAAGGTTTTCTCATTCCCGACCGTCAGCGAATGGTGTAGCAGAGTGGCAATAGTCCAAGCAAAACCTCGTTCCGTCTTTCTTCTTTACGAACACTAATGGCGACGCCCGGGGACTCGAAGAGGCTGTGACCACGTCGTTGCCGAGCATCGTCTTCAAGTTCTTTTCCATCTCTTCGCGCTGATGGAATGGGACTCGCCTTGATGACTGCTTGATAGGTGAGGCATTACCGGTTGGTATGCGGTGATGAACTTGGCTAGTCCTCCACAAGTCAGTAGAATCTTTGGCCACGACATCGGAAAACTCGCTCAGAAGTTCCTCCAACTGGATCTTTTCTTCTCGGCTGATGTCAGCACCTTCCCAGTTGAACAATTGCGTTAGCTTCGCTTTTGATGGAACAGGGGACGACTTTACATATACTGTAGGACCTCGGGAGATGTCGATTTTCCACAGGCCTCTTCGTCAAGCTGCGTGAAAGTACCTAGAATAGTGTTCTGGTACAATACTACAGGTTGTGGAGAAGGGTTTAGTAATCTTACTGGTACCAGGCCATTAGTTGGCTTGGCTACTATTCTGGCCAACATGACTGTATCCAATAACCGCCTATGAATGAGAGTTACCGCAGAACCTGTGTCTAAAAGCATGCGTACGCTTGTACGCTGTACGCTCCTAATACCTTGGGTAACCGACACATCCGCTATCTCGACAGGCGTTTGTTTGGAACTTGTTTCTAGGGTCTACAGTATTATAAAACCATTAGACGGGGGGTTAGAAAACCCATTGGGCGGGGGGTTAGGGTTAGGATCTAATTATTTTGGGGTTAGCAGTTCCATGGCATGAAGTATTTCATCATACAGGCATGTCCGATCGGATACTAAAAAAGATCGTCCAGAAGACGACTATGACCTAGTACCTCACGGTCACCTCAACTGCGAGTGTAGCGTGAAAAGTAATGATTTCTCGCGTCGAGCTTAGAAGGACCATTCGCAGTGTATTATCACACACGCAGTACAACAGTAACAAGTTAAGTAAAATGTATACAATAATTTGCTTACAATTTTATGTTGGAATCAAAAGTCGCTATATAGGGGAGCGGTCATTATTTATGGGGTGGTAGTAGCCTGCGTAGGGTGGTAGGGGGTGGGTGATTTTTCAGGCGCAAACTAAAAAGTTCCATAACCCCTCTCTTGAGCAATTGTTGACCTTGATAACCCCTCCTTCAGACATTGAAAAAAAATCGTAACCCTCCTCATGGAGACTTTAAGTTTAATAATGCTCTTTTTATATATTAAAAACATAAAATTAAAGTTTTAATATATACTGTACTGCACTTAAAAATAAAGGCAAACCTAAACAATATATACACATTAATATATGACCTCAGTTATTGCCGAAGGATGACAATGATTATATAACTTAAAAATGTGTTTATTATAAAATGTCAATTATTCATCAATCATCATAACTGTTGAAAGAAATCTCCAACAAGCAAATTAGTGACTAGCTTGACGGAGAACTATTAAGAAAAGAAGTGCAACTTAGATCAGGCAGACTGCCTACAACCTGGCACACTAGATTTCTGTAAAATTTAATATAAAGAGCTCAGATGAAAGTTGATAAATTTAGCATTGTTTATGAACGCAATAGATTATATTTTTCAGTGTACATGTATTTCTCTTATTAAATATCAAAACTGTTTTTTTAAGACTCGATTGTTTCCGTAACCCCTTGGCCTTCTTCTAGTCAGAAATTAATATAACCCCTCATTCAGCAACCTTTGTAACCCCTCCTCAAAAACATCCACCCCTAGGAGATTTAGATATACGAAAATTGTTCAATGTCCAAAATCTTTGTCCAATAAACTTTTAATGCTTCTGAGAAAGAAACTAATTCTTTTCCATATAATTTAGTGCGTATAGAGCATCAGAACGGTCAATTAAAAATGCCAAATAACGCGTCCGCGTGCACTAATTTATCAAGACACTGCAGACAATTCGCAGCCCGGTTACAGTTAAAACCATAACTTCAATATGTCTGCAGTTGTCTACAGATCGACTTTTTGAGACTTGATAATACCCTTGTTGTCTGCACCGTCAAACTGCAGCGATTACAGTCAATAATTAGATGCACTTTACCTGAGTTTAGTCTCAATTAACTGCACATTCACTGGTAGACAAGAAAAAGTTAAAACACAGTTAAATTGCAGCGCTGTCATTTTCCTGCGTTTCTCACCACGTATAGCGTAACATTGTGAGAAAAGTTTCGAACTCCTCCAATATAATTGTTAATTATTATCCCATGCCGGTTAACATTTCAATTGTTACAAACCGTCTTTGTTCTATATGTATACAGGAGCAGTAAGCACAATGACTTGGAAGAAAAGAAAGATCATAACCAAATTGGAGAGGATTTACGTGCAGCCATACTAAAAGGAGATGTCGCATTGGTTGTAAATATTCTAAATCAAGGTGAACATTTTAATCTGACCTAGAGTAAACTCAAACCGCAACTGGTCAACTGGTCATGTGTCAAAATATAAATTCTAGCACTCACAATTTTCCTCAACAACTTCTGCTTGTTATTAGGGTCCTTAAGGCCCTGATTACATAAAGGTGAGCTTTATGATTAACTGGGCTGGCTCGGTAGACGAGACAAGTTTTCACTTCATATTATATGAGAAGGGCTGGCCTGCTTACCGGGCTGGTGTAAAACATGGATATGCGCATGCTCGTTGTTTAATAATGTCATCCCGCGTGACCATGGTTGAGCTGCCCTGCTTTACAGTAGTGGCGGATCCAGGGTTGTTCGAAAGGGGGGCGCATATGAAGAATCAGTACGTTGTGGCATGCCCCCAGAAAAATTTTAATTTCGCAAAGCCCAGAAGTGCTTTCCCGGCGATTTCTGATAAGAATATTTACGAAATTATGGTACCACGCCGTTGCTAAAAATGCACGATTGCAAAGGGCCATCAAGATTGTGAAACACTTTAATATAAATTCAGAAGTAGAAGTATCTTGGAACCCATATTAAAATATCTATGAGTGCACGCAAACTGGCTTTTGCAATGAAAATTGGATAAGCTACCAAAACATTGTGCTTATATAATCGGTCATATAATATTGCGTTTATCACTTCGACTTCTTCGTCTTGACATGGTAAAAAATAGAAAACACTTTGTGTAGAAAACACTTTGTGGGATTTTAAAGGGGGCGCGCGCCGCCTTCATGAGGCAAGCGGACCATGTTGCCGTGCTTTAATCGTTACTACATGACGCGAGTTGGCCTGCTTTAATCGTTATTACATAAGGTGAGCTGGCCTGGTTGCTGGGCTGGCCTGCTTTAATCGTTATTACATGAGGTGAGCTGACCAGGTTGCTGGGCTGGCCTGCTTTAATCGTTATTACATGAGGTGAGCTGACCAGGTTGCTGGGCTGGCCTGCTTTAATCGTTATTACATGAGGTGAGCTGGCCTGGTTGCCGTGCTGGCCTGCTTTAATCGTTATTACATAAGGTGAGCTGCATAAGAGACTGGATATAGCATATATTGTTCTGAAATTGAAGCAGGAAGTAGCCCAGGACCACCATATTGGAGAGATCACCTTTGGAACCTAGGTGACAGAGACTATCTGTCTTTGATTTTTAAGATACCAAAATGAATCAGTTGTCAAAGGTTTTAGCGTACTTTAGAGCACAAACTAAACCTCTGTGATAGAAACTGCTCAGCGCAGGTTCTCTTCAAGATGGCCACGATATGTTTTGTCTTCATTTTTTCGCAGCGTCGAACAATGCTCGATCCAGTCTTTATGCATATGACTCAGACTAGCCTGTTTAATGAGCCGCAGGCTGTCTCGTGTCATGTAATCAGGGCCTAATGTATTTATGATAATGATGTGACGTCAACCCAGGAATTTGGCTTTCGTTCCCGTTTCCATACGATAGACTGGTTGAGGATTTGAGTGAAAAAGTTGATAAGATCTCGATCTAGTATAGCATTCAGTTATACCATACACGTTTGAATTAGGTTAAATTTCTCTAGCAGCATCAGAATATTGTAGCTATAATAGCTACTCTGTAAATTCGAGGGTAATAACGTTTATGTATGTACTGTATGTATGTACAGTATATATGTATGTCACACTCATTAGCATTTCAAAAAAACAAACCTTTATACTGTAGAACATTAACGCAAAGATCAAATCCTAAATTATTTTTGTATTCAACTATTCACTTCATGTAGAATCTATATCCACGGTTAGTTGACTTCCAAAACACTTCAGTACTGCTAAAATGGTTATGATGTATGTGAGGTCGCCGTCTTTAAGGATGTCATCGTAGATCTTAAGGTCTTTATAGTAGCACAGTGGTTTGCTTCAATTTTTATTTTTGTCGTTGCCATCGTTCTTTAGGCATTGCTCCAGACTTTGTCCTAAAGTCGGGCTGGACTGGTCTCATGCATGCAGCAAACTGTGGTCTCCTGGCAACTGTAGCTGTCTTAACTGAAAGGGGAGCCAATGTTAATTTTCATAAAGGTATTTATTTGACAAGGGCTGTGCCAAAGAAAGTGGATTTGTTTTTGCAATTTCATTCGAAAAAGAGCATGTGCTTATGATCGTGAAAATGGTTTACTTGACACCCCTCCCTGTAACCTGTGCTTTTGCAAACATAACGCTAAAATAAGATTCCGGTAATTTAAAGTGGTACTACGATCAAATTTTCACCTATCGATATTTTTACGTATTTATAAAGCAGAGCTGCTAAATATTAGTCGGTCGAAACCGTTTTGCGATTCGACGATGGCAAGTATTATTTTTCTGACTCCGAATCTGGAGTTATTATGTCCGCCATTAATCGATCATGCAGGAGCATGAGACCAGCGCAAGGAAGTGACGTCAGACTCTCAACGCGAAGACTCCACATGGCTAATTCTTCAAGTAAATCCATAGTGATCGAGGTCCTTTTTCAAATTCTTCGAGATACACCGTTACCAAACAGTTCTTTTTTATATTTGTTGACCTGCCTTGTATTATTTGTTTTAGGTACAATAGTAATGGTGACCTAAATAGTAGTGATCTCAGAGCTCAAAATACTTACTTCAAAGTACCATTCCGCATTATTTAGTTGTTTTTTTACATCGATGATCACTTTCGACCCTGAAAATTCTATGCTGAAGAAAATCTAAAAAACAGGGGTGAATTTTCATCGTAGTGCCACTTTAATAAAAAAAGGTTATTCTGGCAAATTGAACTGGATACATCACGCAATAAAAGTGGGATCATAATGCCTCTGACGTTGCCTTAATAGAGAGCTTAAGCAAGTGGCGTTCTTGTTTTACGGATGGCAACCGGAAAAGTAGGTAACCCCCCCCCCATCCAGGGACCAAAGGATGCCGCCTCATTAGTATTTCAATAGAACAATAGGCAGAACAAAGAGCGTTGCGTACAAAAAGTAATTAGTATTGTTAGTGTGACGAACGCGTGGCGAACGCAGAGCATGCCTATTTATTAAATATTCCGTGTGAGGGACGGAAGTAATTACCTCTAAGCCTCTTTCACCTTTACGATCCCTAACCCTAGTCTCGTGTACCTTTGGGACCCCCATCCCTGACTTAATTACAAAAAGTTTGTTAGTGTGACGAACGCGTGGCGAACGGAATTACTTAATTAGTATTCAAGGGGCTCTGTGTGTTAAGAACGAAAGTAACTAGTATGGTAATCATCGAGTATATAAGCGACAAACAGAGTGAGAGTCAGTACTTTGCCTACAGTGTTTCGCTTGTGGAGTTTGCTGCCTTGGATAATTGTTTGGTTTGGTTTGGAACGTTTGCTAGAAGCTTTAGAAGAGTATGACTTTTCGAAGAAATAATCCTCGTTTTTCAAAACAAGCAGAGTGGAAGGATCATGTCCATGTAGACGAAGTCTCCGTAGCTAATTATCAGAAGCTGTTCCCGTTGATTGAGACCATTTTTACCGATGCTTTGATGGGAGAAGTCCAGAAACTTTGCAAAGAGAAATGTGGCGGTTGTGAGATTGATCATCCCAGTCAAAGACAACATGATTGTTTAATGCTAACAGAAGAAGAACGGTGGAGTCTATACTGTGAAGAGGCCATGGAACGTGAATGAACGTGTTGGGCCGGAATTCAATGAAGCTCTAAGAGTATTGAAACTGCGCAACCATGGAGATACTTTAGATCATTTAAGACATTTGAAAAGAACTTCAGAAACAATGTTATACGCATTATGGGATTATTGTCAAAAGATATTGACTCCTGAAACTAAGTGTATTCTAGGTTATTTAAGATATTGGCGTGAAATGAATCAGTAAACTATTATTATATCATGTTGCTCAGTAAATTTTGATCATTTTGAATATTAAATACGTTTGCTGATATGTCACGTGTGTAATTAGTGTTGTCACGAGTCTATATCGAATGCTTTTTCGGTGCTTAAGGGGGGAAAAAAGTATTGCCAAGTGTGGAACTCGAACGCATGAATTACAAAATAAGGTTTCTTGGCAGAAAAAGTATAATTGAACGGCTTTACTTCATAGAGAACGACCGAGTGAGGAGTTCGAACGATGATATAAAGCGGACTAACTAAACTTAACAGCTTGAATAAATTTGTCCACCTGCTCATAGATAAAAGCGTGGGAGCCATTAAGCGTAATTAAAGGTTACATGCAATTCCACAGACAAAAGAGGGCACACATATTTCGATAAACACATCAAATAAATAGTATACAATATTGAGTTTATGAGATTTTTATTTCAAGTTACAAATAGTGGTTATGATTTAAGCTCAATCATAATATTATCTCCAGTGCCATCTGTTACAATAGTATACGGACATGCAGTACAAAAAACAATATTGTGTGATATAGTCAAAGGTGATGCTAAGCCACATAATTTACATTGATGAATATTGTTGTAAAAGTCTTGCCATAAACATTTGGGGCATATAGCTAAATGTACACCAGTCATCTTGCTTTCACAGTAATTACAAATGTATCGACTCTCATCTTTATCAATGTCATATTGCGAGATTGTTTCTTCCTCTTCTTCTTCTTCTTCCTCGTCATCTTCGTCTTCTTCGTCGTCATCTTCGGAGTTCTCCGCGGCGCTTCTCTCTTCGCTGCTTTCATATTCCGAATCTGTATCTTCTGTTCCTTCGCGTGCCAGTAATGCAAGTACTTCAGGATTTTCAATGAGATTCTTATTGACTTTGACTTCTGCAAGCCCTCTCACGAAAACGTTTAGGCCAGGCGGTTTGGGAATGTCGGTATCGTATTCGGATACACAATATTCGATCAGATTGACAATATTTGTGTTCGGTATAACTCTACCATTGTAAACGATTTCCCGTTGAGCATTCCATATCAAAATGTCATGTGATATAAGCAAACTGTGGAGAAGATTTGAAGCCTTTTCAACATTGTTGTTAAAATGGGATAGTACATGTCGAATGCGTTGATCATTGTAAAAGGGAGATGTTTCTTCGCTGGTGTCCATGACTTCGACTGACTCTAGTACAATGAACTGATTTCTTTTATACTAATTCTGCAAGTCCTTCTAAAACTGGACCAAGTAACAGACCGAGAAATCCTCCTCCTCGTTGGACCAGTATTTGTTTCTTTCTCATGAAACTTCTTCCGGGGTCAACTAAAGTACTTATGTCATTTTCGTACGGTCTCACTTTTTCGATCGTTTCCCGAGGTAATTCGTATTTCATTTTGCAAACATTATGGATACAGTCATGTATACACTTAACTTGTTCGGGGGTAGCTCTCTCAAGAAGCGCCTGTTGTTCTCCAGAATTCGACAAACAGTAATGTCGAAGAAAAGCTCTCTGCTTCTTGTTAAACATCTCTGTACGATAGCCAACGTATAAATGACGAGGTCACCCCCTGAAGTACACCTTTTATATTACTCTTTACTCATGGCAAGATAACATAAGGACATAAGGATAAAGATAAAGATAAAGATAAAGATAAGGATAAGGATAAGGATAAGGATAAGGATAAGGATAAGGATAAGGATAAGGATAAGGATAAGGATAAGGATAAGCTATATAGGATAAGCTATATAGGATAAGCTATATAGGATAAGCTATATAGGATAAGCTATATAGGATAAGGATAAGGATAAGCTATATAGGATAAGGCCATAAGGATAAGGATAAGGCCATAAAGATAAAGATAAGGCCATAAAGATAAAGATAAGGCCATACAGATAAAGATAAGGCCATACAGATAAAGATAAGGCCATAAAGATAAGCTATATAGGATAAGGCCATAAGGATAAGGATAAGGCCATAAAGATAAAGATAAGGATAAGGATAAGGATAAATTCATAGAACATTCCTGAGAAACATCATTTGGCTTCTAGTCTTCACCGAGTGAACATGTCATTTGCCTGTGATATATGCGGAAAGAACTTTTCAACCCGAGGTAATCTTCAGCGTCATATCAAGTACGTCCATGGAGGAGGTGACCATTTTATTTTTAATGCTCAGCCTTCAGTCGTCGGTGGATCTTCCGTTATGAAACATCCTTTTACGTGTATTGTGGCTGGATGTACTCAAAGTGGCAAGACCGTTTGGGTGAAAAAGCTTTTGGAAAACGCTCAAGCAACCATCAGTCCCCCTCCTGAACGTATCATTTGGTGTTATGGCCAGTGGCAACCTATGTACTTGGATATGATCACAACTATACCAGGCATTGAACTCAATGAAGGAATACATGACGACATTGCCGAAAAGAACTTCTTAGATGTCTCTGAACGCAGCCTCATCGTTCTCGACGATCTTATGGCTCAGTCAGGGGACGATAAACGTATTGCCGATTTATTCACAAAAGGAAGTCATCATCGGAATCTGTCTGTGATCTATATTGTTCAAAATATATTTCATCAAGGCAAAGAAACCAGAAATATCAGCCTCAACGCCCACTATATCGTACTGTTCAAATCTCCACGGGACAAGCAACAAATCTCAGTCTTAGCACGACAAGTTAACCCTGGTCATGTTCAAGAGTTTACGAAAAGTTACGAGGAAGCGACAAAGCGTCCACACGGATATCTCATGCTTGATCTAAAACCGACTACCGATGATCAACATCGATTAAAAACGAATGTGCTACCAGATGAAAATACCACTGGTCAACTAGACATGGACCATTATATTCGAAAGCGGTCATATGAACAACCACCTATCACCGGTGACCAATATCAACTGAAATCGAACGTGATGCCCTACGAAAATACCGCTGACCAACAAAACCTAAACCGTTATATTCGAAAGCTATCGTATCAACAATCGCCCATCCTCAACGCTATGTACAACTCGGGTGAACAGATGCATAATATTATACAGACGCCTCAGTTAACACCAGATGTGAAGAATATACTCTACTCTAATGAGCTTAAACGTTTTCTGTCCTTCCAAAATCAACTCCACGACCAGGTTCCAGTTCAAAATAATCTTCAAACTGAAAGCAATATCCCAAAGACTCCAACGCAATATGATTCTACAGAATACCTCCCGTCCGATCCTCACCAGGTTCCTACTACACCTAAAGCCTATTTTTTGACACCACCAACTACAGTTTCGACAGAACAACCAAAGCTTAAACGAAACTTCTTTAATAATTGGGAAAGTTCTTCCGATTGGAAAAAGAGCGATTTAGCAAGGATGACCCCTGAAGAAAGAGGTGAATATGAACACCATCTATCGATGACTAGATCAAAATATTTACCGATGACAGAACAAAATGTGGCAACATTAACGCCTGAAGACCAGGAAGAATATCGAAAAACTTTTAAAATTAAAACGCCTAGATATTCCCTTAGAAGTAGGCCTTATTAGTATTTATAACTTGAAATAAAAATCTCATAAACTCAATATTGTATACTATTTATTTGATGTGTTTATCGAAATATGTGTGCCCTCTTTTGTCTGTGGAATTGCATGTAACCTTTAATTACGCTTAATGGCTCCCACGCTTTTATCTATGAGAGGTGGACAAATTTATTCAAGCTGTTAAGTTTAGTTAGTCCGCTTTATATCACTGCTTCCCGAAGTGTTTCTTCGACACATGAATCGCTTAATCGATAAACGAAGGTTCGATAAGTGATAATTCCCCCGAAATGATTACTATGCTATCAAACATGTTTATCTAAGATCAGGTGGACAAGTTTATTCAAGCTGCTAAGTTAGTTATATCCTCGTTCTAACTGAATCCCGTACACTAACGCGAGATAATTAGCGATAATTCGGTCAAATTCATGGATATAATTAGCGATAATTCGGCCAAATTCATGAACATGTATGCAAATCTTAACCTTAACAACGTGAATATACATCATGACAACGGCGTCATAAAATAGCCGAGTCATCCAGTTTAACCAAGACGTTTATATTTATATTTTTCAATATGTTTGAGATCTTGAACAGTTCTTCGCACTGTTTCCCCGAAGTGTTTCTTCATCATAGGAATTGTGTACACTAAAGCGAGATAAGCCATAATACGGCCAAAATTATTAGGGTTCATCTCTTAGCGGTGAAAACGCAGGTTCAATCGAACGCTGAATAGCGTGTACGAACGGGCCAAAAGGCCTTATCGGGCCAAAGAAGGCCAGATAGGGCCTAAACGGGCCTAATACACACACAGAGAGCCACCTAAGTACACGATGGGGTCCCAAAGGTACACGAGACTAGGGTTAGGGATCGTAAAGGTGAAAGAGGCTTAGAGGTAATTACTTCCGTCCCTCACACGGAATATTTAATAAATAGGCATGCTCTGCGTTCGCCACGCGTTCGTCACACTAACAATACTAATTACTTTTTGTACGCAACGCTCTTTGTTCTGCCTATTGTTCTATTGAAATACTAATGAGGCGGCATCCTTTGGTCCCTGGATGGGGGGGGTTACCTACTCGGAAATCACGAATGGCATATTTTTAATAAAATTTATCACTAACAAAACAGAGAATGAAGGTTTGAAATCCTAATGGAGGACTAAAAAGCGTAAAATGCGTTTTTTTCATGAGTCAATATTTAACTTTACAACTGGCCTTTAAAGTGCCTATACAGCCCTTTCGTTTTTTAGTTATAGAGGATCAAAAAATAGCTGATAAGATATTTTACAGTTTTCGATTTGGACTTTTCGTTTAGAAGATATTTTGCATCCAAATTAAGAAATGTAAGCAAATTCCGATTAAAAACCGAAAACGTATTTCTGCCAATTCTGGAGTCTGGAAACTAGATTGTGACGTCATTTAAGAGATGAGTCCAGGATCTTCCCAGCTTCGTGGACAAACGAGCTCGATTCCCAGATTATACTATAAAATTTATCGTTTATGTTGAATCATTCAATCATGCCAGACAGATACGCAGTGTATGGATGTTCTAATAAAGCGAATTTTAAAGAAAAATATCTGTCCATCGTATTCTTTACTTGAACGATACTATACTTGCACGATTCCTTACTTGAACGATACGCGGACAGTAAATATGAATATCACATAGAGATCTTGCAGTGTGTTTAATACAGTGTTTACAAGTTCGCCAAGGCAAAACACACAGTCGTCTCTTAAATGACGTCACAGTGTGGCTCGTTCCAGGCCTTTCTAATTTGCGGCTTTTTTATATAAATAGCAATGTATAAAGAGTGATATCTTCCAAACGAAAAGTCCAAATCAAAAACTGTAAATTAACTTATCAGCTACTTTTTCATCCTCTATACAGATAACTAAAAAAACGAAAAGGCTGTATAGGTACTTTAACTGCTCACGACGTTCTAGCAGTTGACCAAAATGCACTCAGTGACGTCTGTGTAGAACAAACTATAGAACGTTTACTTTTTAAATTATTCACTTTCTTTGTTTTTCATAAAACATTCTATTGAAATAATACGGCGTCCATGGTTCTAGAACGTGACTTGCTTAATGTGTCACTGCCACATTTTCGGGTCACATTTATTTGTTGAAAAATCGATGGGCTTCGTCCGATAAATTAAAGTGGTTGAATTTTTTGTCTGAAATTAGATGCTACATACGAAATTCAACGCCGCCATTAGTTTTCGTTTGTGACGTCATAAGTACGACACATGGCACAGTTGACACAGAAAATTCCGTAAATTGGCTGTTAGTACAACTAGTTTGCTTAGAATGGCCAGCAACAGAATACTTTCCTCCATGACAACGAGATGAGCCAGTTGAAGATGTAGCCATTTTCTCTGTGTTTGCCACGTGTGTCATACTTATAATGTCATAGCGCCCAATAAAACGACCGGAAAAATTCACATTTCGCTATTTCAACCGTTGATAAAATCACTTCTGTTCAACCAAATTTTGTTCTGATAGCAGATTTAAAAATCGGAACGTGCCAATTTTCATTTGGGGAAATAAAATGGAAACAAAAACTTGGTGGCAGAGGCACTTTAAAGGACATTGGCAACAAAAATTAAGTTTGTCTAATATAGTGTAGGGAAGTGAAATAAATAAATAAAAACCCACAATTAAGTGAGAAGATTAATATTTGGTTATATCTCCTCATTTAGATATGTTTTCAGTACTGATGGCTGCATGTTCTTCTGATTGTGATGCTGAAGATGACTTGGTACAATGTGTCAACCATTTAATTGAAAAGGGCGCAAAGATTAATGGCCATGATAGGTTCGCATTTCTAGACTATATTTCGTATATTTATATGGTGTACCACACCCAACTGGTAAATGCGTGTTAATTACAATTGAATGTTTAGATAATCTGTTTCATTATTGTCGACTGCGTACTGCGCGTCAAAATGACGCGTTCTGTGTCGGGATAAACCTTATTTCAATTTATAACATCAGGCTGGGGAATTCAGTGTAATGAATTTGCAAGTGTAAATAGAAATACAAATGTCTATTGTAGTTTTAGCCTGATTGTTATGAATTGAAATAAGTTTTATGCCAACGCTGCGCAGAACACTTTTTGATGCGCAGTCGACATTACGAACTGGCTTATTAACAATGAGGTGGTCCGTGCTATTTCACGTTTGGGGATTTTACATATCCGTAATATTTGGGTCTTCGTGAGCAAAATCATAATATATTTTGTCAGGTGAAAATTTTATCTTCATGAAGTTTGTCGCTGTCAAAGTTACCGGATGTGATGTCACAAGAGGCATTCCAAACCAGTTTTCTTTTATTACCTGCCTTTTACTACAAAAATGTCTCTCAAAAAAGGACTAAAAAAGTCCATGAAGATGAAATTTTCACCTGACAAGATATATTATAATTTTGCTCAGGAAGACCCAAATATTACAAATATGTAAAATCCCCAAACGTGAGATAGGCACTTTAAAAAATAGAAAACATTTTCCGTTATTTCCCCGCAAATTTCCACTCGTGTTTCTATAAATTTGTATGGAAACACCGAGAAAACGTAGGAATAAGGTTCATTTAAATATTAAAATCCTGAAAATGTAAATTTTCCTCACTGAACGCAAAAAAACATACTTTCAGCTGTCAGATAATGCGACAAGAAATACATAAATGTTGCCTTAAAAAATCATGTGACATTTTTTAAACTTTTTTAAAAATATTTAAAATACCTTTCGTTTGACTTCACGAATGGCAGGAAAATTTCTATTTTTCTATACAGTTTTAGTATAATTTCAGAGAGAGTTTCTAGCACATTGATTGGTCTAGGCCGTGACTCTCGCATAATACTCACAGCATAGCGCAGTGACTATAAGCTCTGTACTATGTACTATTTACTATGAGTTCTGAACTATGACTATAAGCTAAACTTTCAAAATTTCTGACAAAGAAATTGAGAAATTAAAAGAAGATGCGCTCCTACAAAAAACTAAAGATTCAACAAAATATGGAATTACAGTAAGCTCTTTATAGATACGCTCTTTACAGATACGCTCTTTATAGATACGCTCTTTACAGATACGCTCTTTATAGATACGCTCTTTACAGATACGCTCTTTATAGATACGCTCTTTACAGATACGCTCTTTACAGATACGCTCTTTACAGATACGCGCTTTACAGATACGCGCTTTACAGATTCGCTCTTTACAGATAAGCAGCCTTTTGTTCAGTGAAATATATTTGCCCCAGAAAGAAAGTAAAACCTCCGTTTCTCTTGTGCAAAAACGGAAGTTGTGTTTTTTTCTGATGTTCAACTCTGAACTTTTACCAAAACAATTAGTCACCTCTAACAATTAGTCTCGGTGGTCATGTAAGAGTTAATTACCTCGAGCGAAGGATGTGTGCTATATACAACCCCGAGGTTCGAGGTAATTAACTCTTACTTATTTAATAGTTGAGTCGGTTTTCTTTGTTGTCCATAGGGATGTATATATCCAATATATTTATAAGTAATACAATGGTTTTTAAGAATATAGTGATTAAATCTCCCGCAAACCGAGGAATGTTTGTGAAAGTCCCGAGGGAAAGCATGAGGGCGAAGCCCGAAGGCGTCCCGAGGGACTTTCACAAACATTCCGCGGTTTGCGGGAGATTTGATCACTATATTCTTAAAAACCATTGTATTAGTTTGTAATACCATGATGACCGAGGTGAAACTAGTGTTTTCATTGTACAAAACTAATTGATAGTAGGAGTATTGTGTAATACAATGCATGATCAGTGATGTATTCAACAATTTTCCATTGTAGGAAATTTGTTTGGGAATAAGCAATTCTGACGCGTGTGCATGCATATAAAATGAGTTACTTTTTAACTCAATTGAAGTCTTGTTTTTGGACGCTCACTAAGAATGATATGGCGGATAAACGTTTCTCGTTTGTTACGGAAGGCGATGTTCAGAAAGTTAGGGATAACAGAACGCCTGCGAATACTATTAAACACACTAGGTGGAGCACGAATGTTTATAAAGAATGGGCAAAGGCAAGAAACACCGAGTTTCGTGATTTTGAAGCCGAGAGTCAAGTATTCAAGCGTGTGTCAGATTTGCAGGAGATGAGCATTGAGGAAATTAATCACTGGTTTAGCGACACTAGATTTCAGCGGACTACTACAAGGAGCTAGTTGTGGAACTGTGAACATCAACATTAATATCAGTAAATAAATTACTGTCTTTATAATATAATTGTGTGAAATGTTTAGTGAAAAGTGAATATTAATAAGTCGACTATGTTAATGACAGTAAGATAAAGTGTTAATTTGTAGTGTAATTATTTTGTTTGTTGTGTAAAACGTATTAAGAAAACTCTTTGTCGTGTCTTTGAATTTTGGCTCATGAATTTTAATCAGGGAGAAATTAGAAATCTGCCCGGCTTTGCCGGGAGATTTAGAGATCTCCCCGCTAAAGCCGGGAATATCGTGATTAAACCACCCGGCGAGAACAAAAGAACCCGAGGTCATCATGGTATTACCCCAGAAAACCGAGAATTTGGCAATTATATTGCTCATTATAAATTCATAGGGATGTACAGGTATACAGATACATCGCTACAAACCAGGGATGTATCTGTATACATCCTATGAATTTATAATGAGCAATATAATTGCCAAATTCATCGGGTCCCTGCCACAACCATCTCGAGTGCGGGTACGCTGGTAGCGCCCCCAAACGAGAAGCAAGTTTTTGCTTATCTCAAGTAGCCTACGTTGGTTGCGGCAGCGCACCCATCACGAGAGGAAGACAAGATTTGCGCATGCCCACACACCATGGCCTCCCACATTCGATAACTGATATGTTTTAATATAAACACAAGCATACGTGTACTTATATTAGAATATATCATGAAATACTAAGTTTTGTTAGGAAACCTCCTCAACTATTAAATAAGTCAGTTAATTACCTCGAACCTCGGCATTAAGCCTATACTTCCTTCGGGCCTTGGTTCTCGGTAATTAACTCTTCACCGAAACACGACATTCAGCCAATCAGCACATTTTTTCAGAATGTTATTTTATAAATATGATCCATTTTCCACATTGATTTCTCAATGTGACATGCATGGGTTTGTTCTTTTGTCGAAAATCCCTCCGCTCGATTGTTAACTTATGCATGGCTACAATCTTGGACAAAACTGTTGAACAGTTTCACAATAAAATCATGCCACTTTTTTATGCCACATGTTTATGAGAAAAATCCCCACTCCCCCCTTTCAATGTTGATTTCCAGCTAGAAGGTTTGGGTGCTGTTTAGAACAACACTGATCTAGGGGGGTGGGGGAGGCAGTGAAAACACAAGGAAGTTTCTTACTAAACATAAAAAACATTAAATCGGCGATTGCGATAATGTTGATGGTGTTGTCTCAACCGGTTTTGTAAATATGTTATTTACCGGATGGGTGGAACGTATAGAAAAATATTTGCCCGAGGTTTCAGAAACTGCCCGAGGCCGTAGGCCGAGGGTCCATTTATGAGAGCGAGGAAATATACCAAATATTTTTCTATATGGACCGAACAAAACGGTAAATAACATATTAATTTTTTTATTATACAATGTGAAAGATTGAGTTAGTTGAGTAAATTGAGTTCAGTAAAACTGGGAAACAAAGTCAAAAACTTATTAATAAAGTTAAAATTACAGAATGCCTAGGATTCCGCCAGCTCACGATTAATAAAAAATATATAAGTAATCTCTTTATAATATATAGCCAATTTCCAGTTAATAACTTTCTGCAGTATCTCTTCATATTGTACTTGTTACTTACTCTATGATATTCACGTGCTAGAATTAATCTCATTATTATTATGTTTTCAGATATCACATGACGCCATTAATGTACGCTTCTCGCAATGGCCGGGTACAAATTGTCGAAATTCTTTTACGTCATAATCCTGATGTAAATAAACAAGACCAACGTGGCTGGACCGTAGGTTTTCTTCCTGAGATAACTGATTGATTTTGTTGTGTGATAAGGTGTCAGAGTTAGTTTGCATAATTTCGCATTCTGTAATTGCGTAAAAATCTTTGCAACTTAGAGCTTTTTTTTCATGACAGTAAAGATCCGTTAGATAACAAAGTTGAGGGATGTGTGCAGAGCATTATTCTTCCGCCGTTAGATAAGATGTTTACAGCTTTTCATAACATAAACCTCTATGACGGACACTTTCATTATACAACGGACACTAAGTCCTAGTCCCGATTTCACCTTGAAATAAACTCTGTTACTTGAAAGAAATAGAGAACTTATCAAGCTTGGCGTTTACAACTCTTCCATATCTCACTTCGATCTTGATATATTAAGTAGAGTGCTGCGTAGACAGTGTTTTGGATATACAACGAAGTGAAAAGGTGGTAAACTGCCAAGATTTTTAATGACGAAATATTGACGTTTCGAGCGGAGCCCTTCATCAGAGTAAGACCACTCGAAACGTCAGTATTTCGTCATTAAAAATTTTGGCAGTACTACGTCATTACTATGGCATACCATTTCCGCCAAAAATCGAACTTCCCATTTTATACACAAGATAGCTCATATCCTACTAGTAGCTCATATCCTACTAGTAGCTATACAATAACTATATAAATATAATGTCGTATATATTGCGCTCTCAATCCATAAACTCTAGTCTTTTAATATTTCCATATTTTTATAGTAGTTCTTCTCGTTATTTTCTCACACCTCGCTCTCAACCTCGTACCCAGGGTGTTACCCGTAGCGGAGGTAAGACCCTGGGTACGAGGTTGCCTCGCTCTCTTACTCCATGAGGTCCCAAACTGTACTCCTAGTTATATTAACCTATTATTTCACAATACAACAATATATACATGTAACCATACTCATTAATATACTTTTTTTATTATTAAAAATTTTTTACGAGGAAAACGTCCGTCACAAGTAGTGATTTTCAGGAAGGTCCTCGAAGTATAACTTGTAACTTTTGTTCACCATTGCAAAGGACATATTACGTGCAGATAGAATGCGGTTCTATTTTATATTACCTCTAGTGAACCTTCTCATAACGGACACCAATGAGACCAAAATAGCTAAGCCGTTGTGTTCGTTGTTTGGATGATGTTTCCGTTGTTTAGAGGTTTTTATTTTAAAGTGTTTATGCAGTGAAAAATTCAGTTCGAAATAAACTCTCTTACTTGAAAGAACTATATAGAAATTATAAAGATTGGCATTTACAACTCTTCCATATCTCACTTTGTTCTTGAGATATTAAGATTTGTTTGATATGTAAATGATCCTCACTGTGACGTCACACTGTATAATAACTTACTGAAAAAGCATGTATATCTTTGGCATAGACAGTTTCATAATTTCGTTACATAATCCCAAAGATATACAGGCTTCTTCACTTTGACGTCACACTATATAATGACTTATTGAGGACATTTACATATCAAACAAATCTTAATATATCAAAACAAAGTGAAAAGGTGGTAAACTATGGCGTATCATTTCCGCCAAAAATCGAACTTCCCATTTTATACACAACTTTTCATTTGACATACAATTTTTTGCATTTGACACACAACTTTTCAAATCTCACACTATACATTTCCTATTTGACTTACAACTTTGTCAATTTTATATACAACTTCAACTTTTCATATTCGACATTCAAGTTCTTCTTCGACATCCAACCGCAATCCAGTAAAAAATGTATCGATCGCAGGCTCGCTTGTGAGGTTACATGTTGGGAATTTTGGAAGGCAAAATGGACGATGACTACAATTATCTTTTGGATGTTGTTCATAGTATCCTTAACTCTATTGACCAATTTATCGAATCAGGAGATGCATCAGTAGATTTTCAACCATTGATGTTCAAGATGGATTATACCTTCAGCGTTTAATGGTTAATTTAGATCCCGAGTGAAATATGCAAATTATATGTTTTTTCGTGCCTAAAATACAACATGTAAACATAAACTGAATTACAGCTAAATATTTAGTAAGTTAATATATTCTCTGTACTTACTTGAAGAATTTGAAGATGACGAAGACCCGCTAGTAAATGACGACAAGCGTTCAGCGACTCTTAAAACCATAGTTCTAACCTCGTTTAAATCTGCTTGATCCCCCATTTATAAATTTCTCATTCGCTGTCACTGTATAAACCTAGAAGCCAACCTCGCAAGCGAGCCTGCGATCGATACATTTTTTACTGGATTGCGGTTGGATGTCGAATATGAAAAGTTGTGTTGCAAACGGAGTTGTAAATAAAATTGACAAAGTTGTAAGTCAAATAGGAAATGTATAGTGTGAGATTTGAAAAGTTGTGTGTCAAATGCAAAAAATTGTATGTCAAATGAAAAGTTGTGTATAAAATGGGAAGTTCGATTTTTGGCGGAAATGATACGCCATAGTTTACCACCTTTTCACTTTGTTTTGATATATTAAGATTTGTTTGATATGTAAATGTCCTCAATAAGTCATTATATAGTGTGACGTCAAAGTGAAGAAGCCTGTATATCTTTGGGATAATGTAACGAAATTATGAAACTGTCTATGCCAAAGATATACATGCTTTTTCAGTAAGTTATTATACAGTGTGACGTCACAGTGAGGATCATTTACATATCAAACAAATCTTAATATCTCAAGAACAAAGTGAGATATGGAAGAGTTGTAAATGCCAATCTTTATAATTTCTATATAGTTCTTTCAAGTAAGAGAGTTTATTTCGAACTGAATTTTTCACTGCATAAACACTTTAAAATAAAAACCTCTGAACAACGGAAACATCATCCAAACAACGAACACAACGGCTTAGCTATTTTGGTCGTATTGGTGTCCGTTATGAGAAGGTTCACTAGAGGTAATATAAAATAGAACCGCATTCTATCTGCACGTAATATGTCCTTTGCAATGGTGAACAAAAGTTACAAGTTATACTTCGAGGACCTTCCTGAAAATCACTACTTGTGACGGACGTTTTCCTCGTAAAAGATTTTTAATAATAAAAAAAGTATATTAATGAGTATGGTTACATGTATATATTGTTGTATTGTGAAATAATAGGTTAATATAACTAGGAGTACAGTTTGGGACCTCATGGAGTAAGAGAGCGAGGCAACCTCGTACCCAGGGTCTTACCTCCGCTACGGGTAACACCCTGGTAACGAGAAGAACTACTATAAAAATATGGAAATATTAAAAGACTAGAGTTTATGGATTGAGAGCGCAATATATACGACATATTTATATAGTTATTGTATAGCTACTGGTAGGATATGAGCTATCTCGCAATTTGATTGTATACCATTCGCTCTCGTCGCATGCAGTGAACTAATAGCCCACTCGGCGCCTCATTGGCTATGACCTCATATACGACTCGAGCTCATGGTATAATTGTTAAATATTTAACAGTTATACCATGAGCTCGAGTCGTATATGAGCTCATAGCCAACGATGCGCGAAGCGCCGAGTTGGCTATTAGTTCATATACGACGAGAGCGAATGGTATAATTGTTTTATTATATAGCCAAACACTTAGTCAGTTCGGGGTTTTATAAAGAAACCTATTTCTAAATCTATTTCAGCTTTTTCCGGTCTAAAAAATATACACCTCCTAAAAATATGACACCTCCAATGAAGCGAGTTAAACTGCAGTAACGTGAAAAAGCTTCCATTACGTGCAATTAAGTATATAATTAGGGATGAAATAATTATGTTTTCTTTTAGGCACTAGGCTGGGCGGCTAGTCGTGGCCATGGAAAAGCCGTACGTATGTTGCTTGATGCGAATGCTAATCCAAAGCTTTACACCAATGATGGACAATCAGCCGAGGATTTGGCTTATGACGGGGGGTTTACAATTGTAAGCTTTGTATTTGTGAGGAATTACATCCTACTTTTGATTGTTTCTTTTTGCAAGTCGTTCAAGCGTTATTGCTAAAAATACTCACTGTCCTCTAAAACTTACTGTTTGTCCCCTAAAACTTATATTGTTTCTCCCCTAAAACGTACTGTTTGTTCCCTAAAACGTACTGTTTGTCCCTAAAACTTACCGTTTGTCCCTAAAACTTACTGTTTTCCCCTAAACGTACTGTTTGTCCCCTTAAACTTACTGTTTGTCCCCTTAAACTTACTGTTTGTCTCCTAAAACTTACTGTTTGTCCCTTAAACTTACTGTTTGTCCCTAAAACGTACTGTTTTCCCTTAAAAGGTACTGTTTGTCCCTAAAACGTACTGTTTGTCCCAAAATCGTACTATTTTCCCCTAAAAACTTACTGTTTGTCCCCTAGATTGCAGATATCCTTTATGCTGCCGCAAATCCCACCAGACATATCGAACAGAATCCGTAAGTGACATTTTCCATAATGTGTTTACCTTCCTACCCGCCTGTCTTTCAATGTCCACAACCGGGTTTTCGAGGTTTAAGCGTTTGCGTTTTATTAGTGTCAAGCTCGCAAACACGTTTGCCCTGGTATCTGGTCCTGGGATCGAAATCCGAGTGACGTAATAAAAACATGAGAGAAGTGTAGGGAGCCGCCGAGGCGTCTGTTTTCCGAACTGCTCGAGTGTTTTATTACTTTACGACCCGGTCCTACGTAGTTAACTCCAACTTAACCAAAAATAAAGACCAGACAATCCTTTTGAGTCATCACTTTTAGCCATTTCCATAACGCTTTTGATTTAATGCAAATTCTCATTAGTTACTGACGTCATTGCGGTCTCCGCGTAATCTGATGTAGAGTAGAATTATTTTCTAGTGTTTGTTTGCCATATTTTAGTTTCATTGTATTACTTAAGTATTGGTTTTGATTACTCCAATTAGGTTTTTACGCTTTCAACATTATTTCTTACGGAGTAATCTTTGTTTCAGTTTCAAAGAAAAATTTAATTTGCGTAAAATTAATTTAATTACAGAGCACAGCAATTTTAAGTCATTTTACAGTAACCCCAAATACGTTTGTTACTTCTCATTTTAAAAACAATTTATTTTTGTATTCATAGACAAAACGTGCCAAGTTCTGAATTAGTGAACGAACAAGGGTGAGTTGCCAGACATTTTGTGGTCATCAGTTTAATGACAATGTATTCTTCGATTTTCTTACCACGTTGCATTCTTTGCAGTCCTTTTGTGTACTAGATGCCAAATTATTTCTCGTAACCAAAAATATTTATTTTCGTGACGCTAACCCTAACCACAAATATGACGAAAACGGCTTCATAAATAAACACCTTCATCGCGATTTTGAATCAAAATACTTTAGCCCAACAACCATGCGTATGTACTAACCGCTCGACAACCCGCCCTGGTATACCCAGCTATATTCAAAAAACCATTTATATAATGACCTTATTGCCTCAGTTGTCATTGATAAATGTATAGACAAGACAAGTTACGGAAACAAGGTGGCTACGTCATAGGTGGCTCGTCCCAGGCCTCTTTCGGCTTTTTTCGTCTTGGTCTTTTCTTGTAAATAGCAATGTTTAAAACTGTCCAGGGTTTATATACACTTTAACCTAACGTATCAATTATCGAATATCCTGTTCCCGGCACATAAAGAAATAGCTTGCATTTGGATATACTTGCAGGACTGTGGTATTGAAACTCAAACCTTGTTATTGACGATACATGGACGATAGTCAAGCTCAAATCCTCAGAAAATGTTTCTGAGTCCTGGACAGAGATCAAACCTGTAACCTTCTGATTTCTGGTGAGACTGGCTCTGATTGTCGGTGAGGATTTGAACTTGACGATCGTCCATGTATCGCCTGTCTAATCGAAGCTTCCATTCTCAGTACAACCCGAGGCGATAGCCGAGTGTTTTAGAGCCAATAAAGCCCGTACTGCAAGGTTTGTAAATGTCTTATAAACAGAATCATTTCATACGTTCATTGGCGAAGTAATTTTGAAAATTAACGTTATCTCAGCCGTTAAAAAACAGGGAGAAATTTAGAGCGAGTCTATATCAGATAAAGTAAATGAACCTACAGTAGGAGCATCATTAGAAGTGTGAAGTTGATCGTCCGGGTTGTTGTAGTCTTGAGAAAGACTATTGTTGGTCACTGACGTTTCGACGGCCTCTGCGGCGGGAGAGGCCGTTTGATTGTTTGTCAGGTTTGCCTATATATTTTTATACGTATGATTCATTACGTCATCGTTTGTTTGTGTCATAATATAGTCATGTGAGTGGGTGTTGCGTCATGCGTTAAGCGTGGGCCTATATTAGTATATTCCTATATTGTTCGTTGTTGTGTCTATTGTTCTTTGGTGCGTATGAGGAAGTCTTTTGTAAGGTGTCGGTAATGTTGTGATCTGTTAAGAAGTTTATGTTCCAAGTTGGTATACCAACTTTCTAACGTAGGTCGCTGTTTGTAGTTGGTACTGAAGGTAGTTTGTGTTAAGCTAATCTGATTTTTAGGTTTCTGCCGGTCTCACCAATATAAGTGTCCTTGCAGTCGGCGCATTTGATATTGTGAATATGCCAGTTCGTAATGTCGACTGCGCATCAAAATGACGCATTCATAACATCAGGCTGGGAAATTCAGTATAACAAATTTGCAAGTGTAAATAGAAATGCAAATGACTATTGTCGACATTACGAACTGGCTTATTGCACCCTGTCTTTCGTGAGGCTGTTCTTTGTCTTTTACGTTAGTCAGTATATGTCGCAAAGTGGTCATAGGTTTATGGGCTACACGTATGTTGTAAGGTCGTAAAATACGTGCAGTTGTTTCTGATGTACCTTTAATGTATGGTATTATTCCTGTTGTTACGGTGGTATACTGCTGACGGTCTTGTTGGTCTCATTGTCTTTGTAGTTGTTCCGTTCAATAAAGTTCGTATTGTAGTTATTTTTGTGAAACACGTGCCGAAGAGATTCGTTGTCGTTGCGTAGAGTTTCGGGTAAATCGTAAGTAAGTTGTGCTCGTCTTGTCAATGACAAAGTCGAATTGATGTTGTTGCTTTGTGTACCGTTGGTTTGTAGGATGACTCATCCAGTATTCTATCAGTGTGTGTTGGTTTTCTGTAGACACTTGTCTTTAGTTTGTTCTTATCATGTGTTACTAAACAGTCTAGAAAAGGAAGAGCTCCATTCTCCTCAATTTCTTTAGTAAATTGTATGTCACAGTTCTGTTCGTTAAACATGTCTGTGGAGAGTCGACGTCGTTTTGATATATGTAGCGCAGTAATTGTATCGTCAATGTAGCGAAACCAAAAAGGTAATGTGATGCCGTTGTATTGAAAAATAAATGGAAATCAAACAAAGCATAAGTAATTCAATAACGTCGTCAATGGGTAAAGGAAATGCGTCGGTACATCGTTCAATGGATGTTTTTGTGCATTGTACAGCCAGTTGAAGTGTAATACTGGTAAGCAGTAATTTCACATCAAAAGACACAAGTTTATGTTCTTTTGGTGTTTGTACCGTTTTGATGGCCGTTGATAAAGTTTTCGGTAGATCGAAGTTTGTGTTGATTTTCGGTAGATTTGTTTGTTATAGTGGTTGTAGTAAAGTTGTTAGTTATTTGGCGAGTTCGTAAGTAGGAGACCACAGAAAGAAACTATATGGGTCACATGGGTATTTGAGGTTTGTAAAGTTTAGTAAATCCATCCATCTTAAGTTTTTAAGTCAATATAGAGTTTGTCTTTCTTAGTGAGTTTGTCTTTCTCAGACAGTTTGTTGTGCATGAGTTTGCGTTGGATCTCGTTTGAGTTTTTCGTACGTTTGTTTATCGTTAACAAGTTCGTTCATTTTGTCAAAGTAATCCGTTTTGTTCATAACAATGGTTACGCGCGTCCTTTGTCTGCGGGCAGTACCACGATGTTATCGTCGTTTTTTAGTCGTTTCAGTGCTTTTATTCGTCTTTGGTTAAGTTGTTGTCACGTGTTGAGGCAGATTGTGTGGCGGAAGCCACCCTATACTCCTTATGTCATCTTTTGTTGTCTCTTGGTATATGTCTCGTTTAGCTAAGGCAGCCTCAACGCTGGATACAATAGTCTCGGTCGGTATTCGTTTGGGTGTTATCGAGTGTTTCAGTCCGTATGACAATACTTGTTTTTCAGTTTCGTCTATATATAGATCCGACACGGGTCGTGATTTTCCTTTGTTTTTTGTTTATGAATTATTAATTAGGTGTAGAATTATATATTTATTAATTATGTTTAGAAATATATACGTTATATTTGCCATGTATACTAATTTCTAACATGGCGCTTAATATTTCATCTTTGAAATGTTCTATTTTTAGCGACTGCCTTAGATATGGAGACTTAGAGCTGTTTTTATTTGGCCTCGAGTTAGGAAATCTAGTGCCTTTATTCCAGGTACCAATTATTTCCTTTTTAATTGAAGTCTCAAGCTTCGGTTAAACAAGCTTGCATCTACTTCGAAAGTACTCACAGCAAGCTGACGAGCACTTGTAACGAACTCGCTTCATGATTCAAATTTCTTTGTTGACTTGCGAGTATACTCTTGAGCTCCCGCGGGTACTTTTTAATTCGATACAGGCATTTGCACGGCCAAGCTGCTAGCCGGTGCCGGTTGCGATGACTGGAATAGAGCCTTTATCTTATGTGATCAATGTGTGTTTAAGATTTTCTTTTCTCCCTCTGCGATAGGAACAACAGGTCTCCTTTGACAGTTTCCTTAAATTGACCGACGCAGACCTACAACAGGTAACCGATTCTTGTTATTTTATTTTTTACTAAAGAAATTGAGGAGAATGGAGCTCTCCTTTTCTATGACAAGAACAAACTAAAGTTACAGAAAACCAACACACACTGATAGAATACTGGATGAATCATCCTACAACCCAATGGTACACAAAGAAACAACCATGCATCAAGACTTTGACAAGACGAGCACAACTTATTTTCGATTCACCCGAAACTCTACGCAACGAAAACGAATCTCTTCGGCACGTGTTTCACAAAAACAATTACAATACGAACTTTATTGAACGGAACAACTGCAAAAACAATGAGACCAACGAGCCCGACAGCAGTACAACCGTGACAACAGGAGCAATATACCATACATTAGAAACATTAGGTACATCAGAAACAATTGCACGTGTTTTACGTCTTTACAAGGCTATAGCCATTGTGCTGTAGTTGTGTGGTAACTTTAGTTAGGGACCGGTCATTAAATATGGAGATCGGGGGCTGGAGGAGAAAATGGGGTCTCTCGAGAATTTTATGTATTGTGAAGGGAGGTTCCTAAAAACATCTTATGAAAAAGGGGGTCTTCATTTTTTCAACTGGATGCAGAAGGATGAACACTTCTTTAATACAAACATTTCTTTAATACAAACATTTCAAAATATTTAAAATAACTGAATAACTGATATATTTACCAACTATAAACATATAATCATGATTCTTAATTCTTTCCTGTCTTGCTGAAAAACATCCAAAATTGAACTACTGATATCTCGGGAAATATCCATAACTGTTGCGAAACCTACACCTTTTCTGAAAGCCCAATAAACCGGCTGTTACCCATGCTTTTGAATTTTCCGAACAAGGCACATTATGTTAATATAAATAAATAATAAATCAGGTTGAAAAACTTCCATATTGTATAGAAAAGGCCATCTTGCACGCCCGCGTAGCATTATGAAAATTCAAAATGCCACCAATAGCAGAGTTGTTTATGAAATCAAATCAAATTTGGCGTGTGAGTGCGTTACCGTGTGCCGTGTTTTTCGATTGATGCAGAAGCTACATGTAGCTTGCTTGCTGCCAGCTAACTTTCATTACAAGTGTAGGCTAAGCAGGACCTTTTAAAATTAAAACCTTTCAAGTTGTAAAATTCTATTTCTCTACTGGATCAACCTCGCAGCTGCGTTTCATTAATATTCTCCTTTATTGTTTTCTGCGCGATGTAACGACATGGTCACATAATTTTGCTTAGTTTTCGCATAAATCAATCAGCGCTCATAATTTCAAAATTTAAACCAATCAAGAGCAAAATTGACGTAGAGAAAACGAAGTCAATTGTATTTTGTAGATTGTGTATTGTATATGTATGGAAAATTCATATATTGCATCGTGCAAAGGAAGGAAATTCGAACGAGGCCAAGTCACTATACTGTTTAAAATATATATTTATTTGTCAGTTGAGCTATTGTCTACGACATCATCAGAAACTAACAAAAGCGGCCAAAATACTGCTTATTTATGGTATGTGACAAAATCCGTTGGGATATTAAAATATATGACAGTAATATTACGAAATGCAGATAAAATAATAAATCAGCCAACTCGCTACATTCTTCACGTGAGTATATCTTGGTTTGTCTCGTTTGATATGGATTTCTTATTTCAGGAGTCGTAAGTTAAAGGGATACTCCACCCCCAAAAACAAGTGTTCCTTAAATGAAAGTTCTTTGTCGCCTTACATGAGAATGGGTATTTTCTTCTAATCGTTTTAGTTTTAGAGAAATGTGGCTTTGTTTATCGTATTTTTGGTAAATTGAAGTCCGCCATTTTTGTTTTGATTGCGGGCGAATGCGGTCGCACCTAATAGGGACCTTAAGATCTACGACGGCAACCTCGTCCCCAGGGCCTTCGCGGTGCGAGGCAAGATGGCGGGCGAGGCGAGCGAGCTGGACCAAAACTGCCGTTGATTGGTTGTAGGATTTAATTGAATTAAATGCTCACAACTGTCCCCATTGGTCAATAATTAAATTGTGCGGGAAAGCAAACTAAACATGGCATCTAATAGACTACTGCAGGAGATAATGAAATGAACATGTTAGTGATCAGTTTGATCGAAACTCCAAAGAAACGATATCCGAAGAAACCACTGATCTATATAAGAGGACTGGATAGAGCATCCTTTGTTTGAGCGCCACCGAAATTGAAGCCGGATGTTTTGAGCTGCGGCCAGCTCCACTGCGGTTCAGTATCGCTATATTTTACTGTTGTGGAATCGTAGTTTTTGCATATAACCACGAAATAGCTGAACAAAGCAAACCCATTTTGACAGGGTACATCATGAAACTACAGAAAACTTAAAAATGTGGATAAAAATTGAATCGTAAGTAAATAAGTTCATATTTTGACGAACTTTCGAAGCCGGCCGCAGCACTATCTATACACTACAAACGGCGAGATTGATAAGAATAAAAATCTGAGATAATACCACGATTATTGAATATTTACAGTCGAGTTGATTTATTTAAAGGGCAGGATGACGTGAAATGTGGATAGGCTGCACTTATATTTTTGGTTTATAGTGGACTCATGTCATGTATAAATTATGTCATTTTGATAAAAAAGTGTATCTATATGTAATATTTTGGTACAATATTTGCTATTGAAATTTAACCACTATGAAGGAAGGAATTTGAAGGTGAAACAGTAGACAACTAATAGTGGCTTTCTATAGAATAATTGTACTTACTGTATCATAAACTTTGTCCATGATTTGATTAAAGAAACATTTTTAATATTACTCATGTGTATTTTGTCATGTGTATTTTGATTCTATATAATAAACCTTCTAAACCATTGCTGGTTAATATTAAAACTTTAATATATTTCTTAGCCATAGTGATCAACCAGGCCAAATCCATATTTTCCCCCCTCATATCTTAAACAGGTTTAGGCACAAAACAATTAATTTCATAATAAAAAATAGCATATATTTTTCTCCAGTAATTTAACTTGCTTTTCTTGTTTCTTAACTAATATTGATTTACATAATGCGAATGTTTGGATTTTGTTTCATATTTTAATCCTTGAAATTGCAAGCTGCATGGTAATGGCTATTAAATAAGTTAAGGTGGTTTCCTATACTAAAGGAAACCACCAATGCACAGTGTACATGAAAATAATTACATGAATCAATTCATTCTACTATACTGTACAGCAGCTACATCTATAAGCTATTTGCATAACATTCATCCTGCTCAAACTGTAATAATGCAAATAGAATACATTTTACCAGCAGCACTATATTCATTTATAATATTGGGCCATCAACCTGTCAACATTGTTTATAGAGCTTGATGATAACCATGTGCTTGACTGAAAACCATGTTTATGGCTTGATCAAGATCATCACCAAGTACTATAGTATGTATGGTCAGAATGTGCCATCGGCATCTTGGGAAGGAAACCATATAGGATCTGGGCGCTTTCTCGATATATGAACAACCGAAATACAAACCAATCCCTAACCCAAATCCTAACCCCTAAAACTGACTTGGGTTGATGCTATAATAATTTTATATTTTGGTTGCTCATATATCGAGAAAGGGTCAGGATCTGTCTGAATCAGAGAGAAGCACAGTAACCCTATCCTCTTCAACCATCAGAGAAGATGAAGATTGATAAATATTTAAACTGCATGGCTCCTCTAGAGACTACAATCAAACAAAGCTTTCTTGATTTTTAATTTAAAAATAATCACTATCAAAATATATACATGTATACCTACAGGTACTTATAGCCCTAAATACTGTAGCTACTATATTTGTCTTTATATTCCTGGTTGAACACTATTCACTCACAGAAAATTAGGTTAATGATTTAAATAAATCATCCTGGTATTCAAAGGGTACCAGAATGGGCATGTTGTAACATGGACTGATAAAACATGGACTGATAAAACATGGACTGATAAAACATGGACTGGTTAAACATGGACTGATAAAACAGGACTGGTAAAACATGTAACGTGTAGCTGTGAATGTATGATGTTTACATTAACAAATAATCGCTAACCCCAAAACAACAAAGATCCTAACCCTCCATGTTTTACCAGTCCATGTTTTATCAGTCCATGTTTTACCAGTCCATGTTTTATCAGTCCATGTTTTATCAGTCCAGTCCATGTTTTACAACATGCCACCAGAATGTGTTTATTATTTTCTGAGTTATGTTTTCTATTTGGGCATACATATTGCATACATAACATTTGTTTACAGCTAAATAAACGCCATTAACATTCAAATATATTTCACAAAAATCGAAATATCTATTTAAAAGACTACCACAAATGTTGAAATTAGTGTTGCCTCTTTTCCGGCAGTTTACAACCTCAAAAATCTTTTATAGTTTTCAGGTTGTGTGTTAGAACGACTTTTGCCTATCAAAATGTTGTCATCTTGTTGGTTTGCTACCATCGAAATTTGAGCTCGCAAATTCCGTTTTTGCCTACGTTTTTGGGCTAAACAACTAAAAATTGCTCTCCGAAGGCTTCCCGTGTCCTTTTCTTCTCATGATACAAAAATCGGTCTGATCCGAAAAGAGAAAAAAGCAAAATTTGAAACTATAATTACGCAACAGTAAAATATTCTACTCTAGATGTTCTATCCAGTCCTCTAATATATTCTAATATAGATCAGTGGAACGCCGGAACACTTATTGGATATTTATCGTCTTTGTGGAAGTGAAAATAAGAGGATGAATCATGTATTCCATAAGCCAGGTCTTGGGTAGGTCTTTGGTAAAGTTAGTTAATACTACACGCTCGATGTTCATATTCGGAAAAAGTGAAAAACATCTCACTAGTACTGAGTCTCTCATGATTACACAGTAGACAAACTAGCGGGAAAATTTTCCACATATAGTGGAATATTTTGTCACGTGGTTCAGCCTTTGCCAGGGCCTTCGCTCGCCTCGCCCGCCATCTTGCCTCGCACCGCGAAAGCCCTGGGGACGAGGTTGCTACGACGGCAACCTAGGACGGCGACGTTGTTCAAACAAAAGAATCCTTTATGCGAAACAAAAAGAATGAATAAATTTAATTCCCAAGAGTATAATCTCAACGCCGTGCTCGTTCTGTTTACAACGCCACTGAGAACATTTTCACGTCTTTAGGACGACGGTAACTCACGGAGAGATGAGAGCTGTTCCTTAAGACTGACTTAAACCCCCTACACTACAATCGTTTTAGAAATATTGAAGTGTTTTGGAGATCATAAAACAAACTTTGAGTATTTAATATTTAAGACAATCGATGGCGATTTCATTCAAATACTAAAATTTGTATTGCTTTAACTGCCGTCGCCGTCCTAGGTTGCCGTCGTAGATCTTAAAGTCCCGTGTCTTAGGACCCTGATAAAAACACCTTTTGGTGATTCAGGATAATTTATCATCAAATCTGAATGCTACAACTATGCACAATAACAATAGATTGTGGAATATTAGTCCATCTGCGTACGTCATCAACTCCGTATACTCTATCCCAGTGTTTCACTATTTTGTATTATTTATTTATTTAAACTACGCCAAGGGACAACATTAACATTCGATATCGCGAAAAGCACAGATCGCATTTATTTAATTTTTTTGAAAATTGTTATTCGTGCGTATGGTGCTGTTAAATTAGAAATATAGAGCAACATATACGACGTTCTAAGGAGCAGCAGAGGTGTTCTTTCTGTGTGGGGCACTCTGGTTTGTTGCAGCCATCAATTCTCTCTGCGTGGGCCTGATGCCTGTCGTAGTGTAGTCGACTTAGTCATTTGACCTCATTCGAATTTTCTTCCTATTTTTCTAATATGCTAGTGAAGGCGATTTTAATTTTTTTAATGTATATTTTCTTTTTGTATATATTGTATTTATATATTAAATATCGTATATTTTCTTTGGTAAACTGTATATTTTCAGATGGGTGTGAGTCAAATCGGCATTCGTAAAAAAATTCTTAGTGCAACACATGATGTGCATACAAAACAGTGGGATTTATCCAGTCTTCCGTCTCAACAATCATCTAATCAATTCACGTAGGTTAAAACACGTAGTTATAGTAAAGAAATACATGCACGTAATGGTTTTCGTGTTGTATACTGTTATCCAAACACGCGTGAAGTTGCGAGACTGGAGAAACGTTTTTAGCTTTTCGAAAGTCGAGCAACTTCCCAAGTGTTTGGATCACAGTATCCAAACACGGAAAAACCATTAGGTATTTCTTTTATAAAATAATACAAGAGAACGAGCAGCAAAACTTAAAGTGCCCCTAACCCCAATTTATTTTTGATTTAGAATAAAAGCACTCCTAAAATTAGGAAGGATGTTCTTTTAAATTTTATCGATAGCTGTTTTTGTTCTTAAGTTATTCCAGTTTTTGTAATATGCAAATAAATATGATGATGTAAGATAAGCAAAGCAGAATTGTCGAAGATCTATTTTCTAGTATATTGTCAAAACCATTCATTAAACTTTCTCCAAATTTTGCATGTATTTACAGACAAATAAACTAAAAAAGATAGTTCAAGTTATGTAGTCGTCACGGTAATCGATTTGTTTCAGACCTCTAAATTTAGCAACAACTTAAGAACAAAAACAGCTATCGCCAAAATTTAAAAGAACATCCTTCCTAATTTTAGGAGTGCTTTTATTCTAAACCAAAAAAAATTGGGGTTAGGGGCACTTTAAGGAAATGTTTGGCGGGAAATTTTCGTGTTTGGATTCTTGATCCAGACACGGATATTAACCAATCAGAGCCTGCGTAGCATACGTGTTATTTTATAATCCATATTACCAGTCTCGCGAGAAATGCTTAATATTGACTCAAACATAACTTGTATATTATAACTAATGTATCATATGTTATCTAAATAAATGAGCAGTAAACACTCGAAATGACATGTATTATTTTAACAACTGGTGTCTCGCAATGTTACTTCTTTGGCATACATGCATACATCTAAAATTCTAAACGTGCAGACCTACTGTACAGTACCGAAAATTCAGGCTTTCTTGTGGATGATAAATTAGTGTGCAAAATTGTGGTATTCGTATTGTGTAATTTGTATACTGTAATTTACTTTTCAGGAGCGAAGACATGAACCTTGTCTTGGCCAATGTTGGAAAGCATCTTCTCTATATTCAGTGTAGTATGGAATACGCACGAAAATCGTTACATGATATGCAGGACCCGACAGTTGTTATCCAGGTAAAGAGTTATTTACTATAACTAATTCATTTTTCCACAACAAAATTTCTTCAAAATGACTAAACACAACTAAAAAAGGAAATTTATTTACGAAATACTTACGTATACGTGTACTTAAGCCTGGTTTCCATTTGGTCGCTACGATTGCAACTGTAATAGAGTGTGTATCTATCTCTGCAATCAGTAAAGACTGCTTTGCATACAGCAGACAAAAGACAAGATAGATCGACACTCTATTACATCGACCACTATGACACCATTGCGATCGTGGCGACCAAATGGAAACCAGGCTTTACTGGGCGAATTACGAGTTATGCGCTTCCTATGCATCATTTGCATAACTTATGACGTGAAGAGCTTCACACATTTTTAGAAAATCAAGTATATCTTTGAGATTATTCAACGAAATCACTTGTCACTTGAAACTTTGCACATTACGACACTTCGTGACACCTATAACATACATCATTACATCGAAATAGTGATGCCAAATTAATTTACTATTTCTATTAATTTCTTAAAAATGCGTAAAGCTCTTTACGTCTAGGTTATTAATTTGCAGGCTAAAACCGCAATAGACATTTGCATTTATATTTACACTTGCAAATTCGTTATGCTGAATTCCCCAGCCTGATGTTATGAATTAAAATAAGTTTCATCCCGACGCAGAACGCGTCATTTTGATGCACAGTCGACATTACGAACTGGCTTATATCTCAAGAACGACGTGAGATATGAAAGAGCTCGAAATTACCATTCCTAATAATTTCGGAATTCATTTAATTAAGACAAACTTAATTTTCGTTTCATAGGCACTTTAAGAAACCCAATAAAGCCAGTATTGCAATTTTTTTAAATAGCTTCAAAAACGAACCATTTTATACGTTGATTTATATTGGCGCTGTAAAACTACACAGTGAGAAAGTCATCGAAAACAGCAAGCGTGTCTTTATCATGCAATAAAGACACGATTTACGGTCAATTCATGAGAATTATTAATGAGTTTTTGAAGTGCGTTTTGCAACGCAATTTTAGCTGAAAAATTATCACAGGTTGCTGTAGGATTTTCGACGGATTCAAGTTGTTGTACTAATGTACGGCATACAATGCAATTGAATTGCAAACTAGGAGTGTTAAGGCGGATTTCCAGTCCTCGCACGAAGCAACTCGCAGCTCGCTGCGGGTACTCGCATGGTTTCCACTGTATTTTCACCAAATGTTGCTCGTTGCGATAACTCGCGGGGTTTCAAGACTGATGAAGCGATAGCCGAGTTTTTTTTTAACAAACTTCGAGGTGTTTGGATATCCTGATGAAGCACTCTTCTGAGTGTTTCAGATATAGCACTTCAAACAAATTGGTGTTTACCAGAAATTTAATTATGATGTAATTTCTTCCTTCAATATATATGCAAGATAACCATGCATCGATACGGTAATTATTTCCTTTGTGCAGTTTTCGCCATGAATTACTAATGATTTGAAATGTTGACATAATTTGTTTTGATTGGTTATATTTACTGCGAGTACTTGCCGCGAGTAAAAAATAGTTCAAAATTTGCAACTATCTGCCACAAGGACTAAAACACTCGCAGCGAGCTTGCGAGTTGCTTCGTGCGAGGACTGGAAATCCGCCTGTACGCGACGGAATCTTTCAATGTTCCTCCGGTCTCGTATCCCTTTCTCCTCTTGTACACATTATTACTTCCGTTTTACCACATTCACCATCAGGCCTTTTCTCTCTATTGCCAAATGCCACTCCAACACTCTTCTCTGTAGTTCTTCTTTTGTGTCTGCCAACCCCATATTGTTTGCAAACAACATCTCCCATCGCTGAATCTCAGGAAATAATTTATACCTTCAACAGCTGCATATTTACCCATTCTTGACAAACTATCGGCTGACACCAAGCCCAGTTTACCAAATTATTGATAAAAACACAAGTCTTTGGTGACAGAACATTTTATATCTAATGAAATAATATCTGTTTAACATTGTGTAGAATGAAGAGCATGCACGGGAAATGTTGGACAAAACGAAAAGTGTTTTAAAAACAACTAGTGGGATAACGGAGCAAGTGGTGGCTTTGGAATGTTCAATACAAAAGGTAAGGTATAACGTAATGTAATCTTTCGTACTATATACGAAAGTACTTAGTACTTTATTACATTACATTTCAGATTTTTTTATACCGACCGGAATTAATAAATGAAGTATTGGGTATTGATAACGTTATATATTTATCTCAAACTCAATAAAAACGTTTGTCGGAGCGAGAGGTCTTTATACGTCAAAATTATCCTGCCCGCAGGCTTTCAGTACTACCGAGCGACGAAGAAGCGAGGTTTGGTGCGAAAAGACCAAGAGCAGGATAATTATTACCGTCGTAAAGACTGACCAAACGAGGTTAATAAGGTTTTTATTATATCGCTTTTTTAAATGTCTCACGTTTCCTTAATTTCTTTCTTTTTTAAAGCTTTTTAGTTGTTTTGTAATTAATGGTCTTTACCGGTTTATAAAAACCCATCAGGAACCTATCAGATTGCCTGCAGCAGAGCTGCGTTAAGATCGCACACGAGCCAAGCCATATCATAATAATTCATAAACTGATAAAACAAAGGAAACCGACAGAGGTTTAGATATGTGAGGCAGAACTTACAGAAATTAACCTAACTTTCTTCTCAATTTTCTTCTCAATTTTCCCCTAAAATTGTTTTGACATGCTATATCAATCGCTCGTAAGAGACTAGTGTTTTATCACACACCCCGAACACCTCGAAGCATGTTAACTCACTTCTCAGTGTTTCTTTCCTCAGTGTTTCCCTTCATTGTGTTTGATATTTTACTTCAAAAACATGAATAATTTATGAGGAAAACACAAAGGGAAATTATGGTCGTATCGTTTCTTTATGTGTGATAAAGACAGCTTAATTGTTCTCGATAAATTTCTCGCTGGTTTTTACGGCTTAGACAACGTTGATTTTCAAAATTACTACGACAATGAACGTATAAAATGGTTCGTCTGAAGCTATTTAAAAAACTCGCAGTATACGTATTTATCGGATCTAAAAAGTAGGCACCCTTATAAAAACTAGGTACGCAAGGCGTACATGTATCTATAATAATAATAATTATTTGTATGTGCGCCTTAACCATGGTCGTGCGCTATCGTCGCCACTTGATTGGCTCCGAAGCTATTCCATTGTTACTTACATCACTCATCAGCGCGACTACAATTTCCACAGGAAATCATTCAAACATAGCTACATGAGATCAGTCATATGCATGCATGGTTATGGCAGCCTATAGCGATGACAATCATACTGTTTATCCGGGTAAGACCAGTTATTACAGTTGAACTGATATTCACAGTTTAAATAAAGTATTATTATTATTGTTCTCCAACCTCGTACCCAGGGCATTTTGCCTCCACGGCGGAAATGGCCCTGGGATCGGCTGGTCCATTCTATAATGCGATTGTCTTGTCATAAAACTCAATTAATTCAGCCGAGTATAATTTATTCATCTAAATCTGAATGCTTTCTTCAAATTTTACAGCAAATTAGAAGTGATAGCTTTCGTCAAATTGTATATATGCTTCTTCATACCTTTTGTAAGAGATAACCATGGATGTATGGTGGATTATTAAGCTTGTTAGCTGCTTTTATGCCGACGAATGCTGACATGAACAACTCTGAAGAGCATTGAATATTTCTCAATTATTCAGGTCAACAAAGTAGACAAAGGCAATGGAACAAAGACCACGAAAATTATCATATCTAAACACCCAGAAATTCTGGGTGTCATGTGACCAGCCGATCCCAGGGCCATTTTCGCCGACTTTTCGCCGTGGAGGAAAAATGCCCTGGGTACGAGGTTGATTGTTCTCATTATCCCTTCTGTACGTTATTTACTATTGTTTTCTCGTGTGCAAAGGAATATGCCTTTCTCCAGCATAGTTATTTTATTTTATTTTATTTTATTTTATTTTATTTTAATAACTTTGCCATACACATTACAAACATAAATACAGACATCAAGACAATAGGCTGGGTAACCGCAACAGCTAGTGCCAATTACTGAGGCCCCAAAGCAAGTACGATGTAACAGTCACTTTAAAGATTAATATAGCGATATACAACACACATTAAATACATCAAATTTACTACGATATCTACTAAAAGCAACACGATGGTGGGTTCATAAGGCTTCACGCTGTGTTGCATTTTAAACATATGCGAGGTTTGTGTTATCCTCCTCAACATTCGGCAGATAACACAACCTCGATAATTATCTGTATCATGGTCAATGAATAGAAAATTAAGTTTGTCTTATTTGAAAGAACTCTTAAAACAATGAGGAATAACAATTTACAGCTCTTCCATATTTAACTTACTTCTTGAGATAAAGGCGATATTCAAATGAGATAATCAGATGAGATAATCTATGACGTAGCAACATTGGAAAATCCTGTATATCTTAAAGATTATTGAACGAAATCACTTGAAGCTTGTCTTTGATGTTTTGTTTCATGAGCTGTAGCAATTACAAAGTTTTGAGTGATTTCTTTTAATAATATTGGAAAGATATACATGATTTTCTAATGTTGTGTACAACTTGCTACGTCATAGATCAGCTCATTTAAATATCACATAAGTCTAAATATCTCAAGAATTGAGTG
Source organism: Chrysogorgia sp. JL179-B06 (assembly GCA_035772405.1). Lineage (NCBI taxonomy): Eukaryota > Metazoa > Cnidaria > Anthozoa > Scleralcyonacea > Chrysogorgiidae > Chrysogorgia > Chrysogorgia sp. JL179-B06. Next base: position 1,194,581 of record JAYKKM010000145.1, read on the forward strand.
AAATATGGAAGAGCTGTAAGTTGTTATTTCTCATTGTTTTAAGAGTTTTTTCAAGTACGATAAACTTAATTTTCGATTCATTTGCACTTTAACGACTGTGACAATGGTAATATAGAAAATAATACATCATTGGGGAAGCGAACAAGTGAGCTACCCTGTTCAACACAAGAAATAAATTTCATATTTCCATTCTGTTTATTGTGTAAAAATATTGATATTGAACCACGTCGGATGCATCTGCCAAGACGTTACATACAGATTGCTTGAATCATGGTAATCAGGCACATGCATGTGATTATCAGAAATAATTCGCATGTGTTTGATTATCGGATTTATTAGTGGCAGAAACTTCAATAAAATACTGCCTTATATAATGAGACGTTAGTAAAGTTGATAGTATACAAGTGTAATGATAATGATGCTTGAGATGAATTTCACAATGTATTCTCTTGCATATCCAGATCTCGGGAACAGTTCCCAGTACTCCAGCTGATTTAATCCACAGCATGCCAGAGCATAATGGCAAACAAAAACATACATACTTACCAGTCTTATTTCTTGGTGGATGTCTAGTTCTTGGTCTGACGGCGGTATGGATAAGCCGAGGTACTGATTCTTAACCAAAACACAGTTTATTGACAATGTTATTTATCTTTCCTTAGAACAATGAAAGTTTTATTTTTTAGACAAAATTATTATAAAAATATAAAGGATTTATTTAGGTATTTCTGTGCCATTAAATTTTCTATTGTTGTGCGAACTAAACCTATAATTTTCGTCTGCCAACCCCACTTTGTGTGTGGCCCATTATGATGCGATCATTTGTTTACCGATATCCAGGTGATATGAACTAGTGCCTGCAGTGCCACCACATTTTTGGTTTCCATTTTATTTCCCAAATGAAAATTTGCACGTTCCGATTTTGAAATCTGCTATAAGAACATTTCGTTAAACAGAAGTGATTTTATCAACGGTTGAAACCCGCGTATAAGAACCTAGATTTGAAGAACCTGTTTTAGGCTAAAATTTGAAAGCATGTTCTTATTTTATCAAATAGAGTCAAAACTAAAAATTTATAAATCAAAGAAAATAAACTTTACAAAGTAATAAAAATGAGCCAGAACCAGACAAATAGTGTATATAGGATTTATGGTGAAGGAAAATTTCGAGTGTTGGAATACACATATTTTAAGACCAAACCGGGACCAGATTCGATCAAACTACATGTTGAAAGGATTTATGGTGACTAGGCTCTCGGCAACGGCTTCCGTAGCTCAGTGGTCAGAGCACTGCACTAGCATCGCAGGGTCGCGGGTTCAATTCCAGCCGGAAGGCCTTGAAGTTGCATTTTTCGCAACTGGTCCCGGTTTGGTCTTAAAATGTATATGTATTCCAACACTCGAAATTTTCCTTCACCATAAATCCTTTCAATTTCAACAGTTGTATACGTTATTTTGTTCCATTGAATTTACACACAGTAAGCTGTAAATTACATACAGTATAGCTTTAAAGTGCATATAGGGTTTGTATTTGCTTAGATTGCCGTCATTTGGAGAAAATTTATGCATAATTTATATAAATAATAGATCACACTTACCAAAACGAAGTCGCTTTTTTCTTAAGAAAATAAGAACCTGTTTAAGAACCTAAATAGCCTAATTTTGCAGTAAACACCATTTATATAAGAACCTTTTTTGGCTAACTTGGAAAAATCTAGGTTCTTATACGCGGGTTTTTACTGTATGCCACAAGCCTCCTCCGCAGGCAACTCTGTGGCTTCTTTTTTCCGAGTCAAATTAATCCAGTGGTCAAATCGCTTCCAAGGCTGTGCGAGCAATGTTTTGGCAGGGATTGCAGGGAAGTATAGGGATTGTGAAGGGATTGGTCGACAAAGAGGATTCTCTGGCTCGGCCAAAAATGGCCAAAACAGCCTTGGAAGCTATTTGACTCGGAAAAAAGAAGCCACAGAGTTGCCTGCGGACGAGGCTAGTATGCCACCTCGGATGCGAAATTTTCCAGTCGCTTTTTTGGGCGCTGTGACGTCATAATTATGACACATGGCAAACACAGAGAAAATGGCTACATCTTCAACTGGTTCGTCTCGTCGTCATAGAGGGAAATATTTTGTTGCTGCCGTTCTAAGCAAACTAGTTGTACTAACAGCCAATTTACGGAATTTTCTGTGTCAATATAGCCCTTTAAGCGGTTGCTATTAATAGCTCAAAATGCAGATAAACAAATCAAATTTGACTCACAAATGATTGCAAATGAGCTATTTTCTTTTGTTATGACCGCAATAATTATGGGTAAATGCGGACAAACATGGGTACTGACGTCATCTCGACAAAGTGCTATTGTGCCATGTCAGACTTATGACGTCACAAACGTTGAATTTCGCATGTGTCATCTAATTTCAGACAAAAATTCAACCATTTTAATTTATCGAACGAAGCCTATCGATACATCAAATTACTCGCAAAAGTTGGAATATTTCAACAAATAAATAAAATGGAAATTGGAAATTTGGTGGCAGTGGCACTTTATATATATAGTTGTAATTGTTGTAATTCCGTCGGCGATTGTCGTCGATCAAGTCTTACAACAATCGTGTTCCCATATAGTTGTAATTGTTGTAATTTCGTCGGCGATTGTCCCCGATCAAGTCTTACAACAATCGTGTTCCCATATAGTTGTAATTGTTGTAATTCCGTCGGCGATTGTCGCCGAGTAAGTCTTACAACAATCGTGTTCCCATATAGTTGTAATTGTTGTAATTCAGTCGGCGATTGTCGTCGATCAAGTCTTACAACAATCGTGTTCCCATATAGTTGTAATTGTTGTAATTCCGGCGATTGTCGTCGATCAAGTCTTACAACAATCGTGTTCCCATATAGTTGTAATTGTTGTAATTCAGTCGGCGATTGTCGGCGACCAAGTCTTACAACAATCGTGTTCCCATATAGTTGTAATTGTTGTAATTCCGTCGGCGATTGTCGTCGATCAAGTCTTACAACAATCGTGTTCCCATATAGTTGTAATTGTTGTAATTCAGTCGGCGATTGTCGGCGACCAAGTCTTACAACAATCGTGTTCCCATATAGTTGTAATTGTTGTAATTCCGTCGGCGATTGTCGCCGAGTAAGTCTTACAACAATCGTGTTCCCATATGGTTGTAATTGTTGTAATTCAGTCGGCGATTGTCGGCGACCAAGTCTTACAACAATCGTGTTCCCATATAGTTGTAATTGTTGTAATTCCGTCGGCGATTGTCGCCGAGTAAGTCTTACAACAATCGTGTTCCCATATAGTTGTAATTGTTGTAATTCAGTCGGCGATTGTCGGCGACCAAGTCTTACAACAATCGTGTTCCCATATAGTTGTAATTGTTGTAATTCCGTCGGCGATTGTCGTCGATCAAGTCTTACAACAATCGTGTTCCCATATAGTTGTAATTGTTGTAATTCCGTCGGCGATTGTCCCCGATCAAGTCTTACAACAATCGTGTTCCCATATAGTTGTAATTGTTGTAATTCCGTCGGCGATTGTCGCCGAGTAAGTCTTACAACAATCGTGTTCCCATATAGTTGTAATTGTTGTAATTCAGTCGGCGATTGTCGTCGATCAAGTCTTACAACAATCGTGTTCCCATATAGTTGTAATTGTTGTAATTCCGGCGATTGTCGTCGATCAAGTCTTACAACAATCGTGTTCCCATATAGTTGTAATTGTTGTAATTCAGTCGGCGATTGTCGTCGACCAAGTCTTACAACAATCGTGTTCCCATATAGTTGTAATTGTTGTAATTCCGTCGGCGATTGTCGTCGATCAAGTCTTACAACAATCGTGTTCCCATATAGTTGTAATTGTTGTAATTCAGTCGGCGATTGTCGGCGACCAAGTCTTACAACAATCGTGTTCCCATATAGTTGTAATTGTTGTAATTCCGTCGGCGATTGTCGCCGAGTAAGTCTTACAACAATCGTGTTCCCATATATGGTTGTAATTGTTGTAATTCAGTCGGCGATTGTCGGCGACCAAGTCTTACAACAATCGTGTTCCCATATAGTTGTAATTGTTGTAATTCCGTCGGCGATTGTCGGCGATCAAGTCTTACAACAATCGTGTTCCCATATAGTTGTAATTGTTGTAATTCAGTCGGCGATTGTCGGCGACCAAGTCTTACAACAATCGTGTTCCCATATAGTTGTAATTGTTGTAATTCCGTCGGCGATTGTCGCCGAGTAAGTCTTACAACAATCGTGTTCCCATATTGTTGTAATTGTTGTAATTCAGTCGGCGATTGTCGGCGACCAAGTCTTACAACAATCGTGTTCCCATATAGTTGTAATTGTTGTAATTCCGTCGGCGATTGTCGCCGAGTAAGTCTTACAACAATCGTGTTCCCATATAGTTGTAATTGTTGTAATTCAGTCGGCGATTGTCGGCGACCAAGTCTTACAACAATCGTGTTCCCATATAGTTGTAATTGTTGTAATTCCGTCGGCGATTGTCCCCGATCAAGTCTTACAACAATCGTGTTCCCATATAGTTGTAATTGTTGTAATTCCGTCGGCGATTGTCGCCGAGTAAGTCTTACAACAATCGTGTTCCCATATAGTTGTAATTGTTGTAATTCAGTCGGCGATTGTCGTCGATCAAGTCTTACAACAATCGTGTTCCCATATAGTTGTAATTGTTGTAATTCCGGCGATTGTCGTCGATCAAGTCTTACAACAATCGTGTTCCCATATAGTTGTAATTGTTGTAATTCAGTCGGCGATTGTCGTCGACCAAGTCTTACAACAATCGTGTTCCCATATAGTTGTAATTGTTGTAATTCCGTCGGCGATTGTCGTCGATCAAGTCTTACAACAATCGTGTTCCCATATAGTTGTAATTGTTGTAATTCAGTCGGCGATTGTCGGCGACCAAGTCTTACAACAATCGTGTTCCCATATAGTTGTAATTGTTGTAATTCCGTCGGCGATTGTCGCCGAGTAAGTCTTACAACAATCGTGTTCCCATATGGTTGTAATTGTTGTAATTCAGTCGGCGATTGTCGGCGACCAAGTCTTACAACAATCGTGTTCCCATATAGTTGTAATTGTTGTAATTCCGTCGGCGATTGTCGCCGAGTAAGTCTTACAACAATCGTGTTCCCATATAGTTGTAATTGTTGTAATTCAGTCGGCGATTGTCGGCGATCAAGTCTTACAACAATCGTGTTCCCATATAGTTGTAATTGTTGTAATTCAGTCGGCGATTGTCGGCGACCAAGTCTTACAACAATCGTGTTCCCATATAGTTGTAATTGTTGTAATTCCGTCGGCGATTGTCGCCGAGTAAGTCTTACAACAATCGTGTTCCCATATTGTTGTAATTGTTGTAATTCAGTCGGCGATTGTCGGCGACCAAGTCTTACAACAATCGTGTTCCCATATAGTTGTAATTGTTGTAATTCCGTCGGCGATTGTCGCCGAGTAAGTCTTACAACAATCGTGTTCCCATATAGTTGTAATTGTTGTAATTCCGTCGGCGATTGTCGGCGATCAAGTCTTACAACAATCGTGTTCCCATATAGTTGTAATTGTTGTAATTCAGTCGGCGATTGTCGGCGACCAAGTCTTACAACAATCGTGTTCCCATATAGTTGTAATTGTTGTAATTCCGTCGGCGATTGTCGCCGAGTAAGTCTTACAACAATCGTGTTCCCATATAGTTGTAATTGTTGTAATTCAGTCGGCGATTGTCGGCGACCAAGTCTTACAACAATCGTGTTCCCATATAGTTGTAATTGTTGTAATTCAGTCGGCGATTGTCGGCGATCAAGTCTTACAACAATCGTGTTCCCATATAGTTGTAATTGTTGTAATTCAGTCGGCGATTGTCGGCGACCAAGTCTTACAACAATCGTGTTCCCATATAGTTGTAATTGTTGTAATTCCGTCGGCGATTGTCCCCGATCAAGTCTTACAACAATCGTGTTCCCATATAGTTGTAATTGTTGTAATTCAGTCGGCGATTGTCGGCGATCAAGTCTTACAACAATCGTGTTCCCATATAGTTGTAATTGTTGTAATTCAGTCGGCGATTGTCGGCGACCAAGTCTTACAACAATCGTGTTCCCATATAGTTGTAATTGTTGTAATTCCGTCGGCGATTGTCGCCGAGTAAGTCTTGCAACAATCGTGTTCCCATATGGTTGTAATTGTTGTAATTCAGTCGGCGATTGTCGGCGACCAAGTCTTACAACAATCGTGTTCCCATATAGTTGTAATTGTTGTAATTCCGTCGGCGATTGTCGCCGAGTAAGTCTTACAACAATCGTGTTCCCATATAGTTGTAATTGTTGTAATTCAGTCGGCGATTGTCGGCGACCAAGTCTTACAACAATCGTGTTCCCATATTGTTGTAATTGTTGTAATTCAGTCGGCGATTGTCGGCGATCAAGTCTTACAACAATCGTGTTCCCATATAGTTGTAATTGTTGTAATTCAGTCGGCGATTGTCGGCGACCAAGTCTTACAACAATCGTGTTCCCATATAGTTGTAATTGTTGTAATTCAGTCGGCGATTGTCGGCGATCAAGTCTTACAACAATCGTGTTCCCATATAGTTGTAATTGTTGTAATTCAGTCGGCGATTGTCGGCGACCAAGTCTTACAACAATCGTGTTCCCATATAGTTGTAATTGTTGTAATTCCGTCGGCGATTGTCCCCGATCAAGTCTTACAACAATCGTGTTCCCATATAGTTGTAATTGTTGTAATTCAGTCGGCGATTGTCGGCGACCAAGTCTTACAACAATCGTGTTCCCATATACTATATATAGTTGTAATTGTTGTAATTCAGTCGGCGATTGTCGGCGATCAAGTCTTACAACAATCGTGTTCCCATATAGTTGTAATTGTTGTAATTCAGTCGGCGATTGTCGGCGACCAAGTCTTACAACAATCGTGTTCCCATATAGTTGTAATTGTTGTAATTCCGTCGGCGATTGTCGCCGAGTAAGTCTTACAACAATCGTGTTCCCATATAGTTGTAATTGTTGTAATTCAGTCGGCGATTGTCGTCGATCAAGTCTTACAACAATCGTGTTCCCATATAGTTGTAATTGTTGTAATTCCGGCGATTGTCGTCGATCAAGTCTTACAACAATCGTGTTCCCATATAGTTGTAATTGTTGTAATTCAGTCGGCGATTGTCGTCGACCAAGTCTTACAACAATCGTGTTCCCATATAGTTGTAATTGTTGTAATTCCGTCGGCGATTGTCGTCGATCAAGTCTTACAACAATCGTGTTCCCATATAGTTGTAATTGTTGTAATTCAGTCGGCGATTGTCGGCGACCAAGTCTTACAACAATCGTGTTCCCATATAGTTGTAATTGTTGTAATTCCGTCGGCGATTGTCGCCGAGTAAGTCTTACAACAATCGTGTTCCCATATGGTTGTAATTGTTGTAATTCAGTCGGCGATTGTCGGCGACCAAGTCTTACAACAATCGTGTTCCCATATAGTTGTAATTGTTGTAATTCCGTCGGCGATTGTCGCCGAGTAAGTCTTACAACAATCGTGTTCCCATATAGTTGTAATTGTTGTAATTCAGTCGGCGATTGTCGGCGATCAAGTCTTACAACAATCGTGTTCCCATATAGTTGTAATTGTTGTAATTCAGTCGGCGATTGTCGGCGACCAAGTCTTACAACAATCGTGTTCCCATATAGTTGTAATTGTTGTAATTCCGTCGGCGATTGTCGCCGAGTAAGTCTTACAACAATCGTGTTCCCATATTGTTGTAATTGTTGTAATTCAGTCGGCGATTGTCGGCGACCAAGTCTTACAACAATCGTGTTCCCATATAGTTGTAATTGTTGTAATTCCGTCGGCGATTGTCGCCGAGTAAGTCTTACAACAATCGTGTTCCCATATAGTTGTAATTGTTGTAATTCCGTCGGCGATTGTCGGCGATCAAGTCTTACAACAATCGTGTTCCCATATAGTTGTAATTGTTGTAATTCAGTCGGCGATTGTCGGCGACCAAGTCTTACAACAATCGTGTTCCCATATAGTTGTAATTGTTGTAATTCAGTCGGCGATTGTCGGCGATCAAGTCTTACAACAATCGTGTTCCCATATAGTTGTAATTGTTGTAATTCAGTCGGCGATTGTCGGCGACCAAGTCTTACAACAATCGTGTTCCCATATAGTTGTAATTGTTGTAATTCCGTCGGCGATTGTCCCCGATCAAGTCTTACAACAATCGTGTTCCCATATAGTTGTAATTGTTGTAATTCAGTCGGCGATTGTCGGCGATCAAGTCTTACAACAATCGTGTTCCCATATAGTTGTAATTGTTGTAATTCAGTCGGCGATTGTCGGCGACCAAGTCTTACAACAATCGTGTTCCCATATAGTTGTAATTGTTGTAATTCCGTCGGCGATTGTCGCCGAGTAAGTCTTGCAACAATCGTGTTCCCATATGGTTGTAATTGTTGTAATTCAGTCGGCGATTGTCGGCGACCAAGTCTTACAACAATCGTGTTCCCATATAGTTGTAATTGTTGTAATTCCGTCGGCGATTGTCGCCGAGTAAGTCTTACAACAATCGTGTTCCCATATAGTTGTAATTGTTGTAATTCAGTCGGCGATTGTCGGCGACCAAGTCTTACAACAATCGTGTTCCCATATTGTTGTAATTGTTGTAATTCAGTCGGCGATTGTCGGCGATCAAGTCTTACAACAATCGTGTTCCCATATAGTTGTAATTGTTGTAATTCAGTCGGCGATTGTCGGCGACCAAGTCTTACAACAATCGTGTTCCCATATAGTTGTAATTGTTGTAATTCAGTCGGCGATTGTCGGCGATCAAGTCTTACAACAATCGTGTTCCCATATAGTTGTAATTGTTGTAATTCAGTCGGCGATTGTCGGCGACCAAGTCTTACAACAATCGTGTTCCCATATAGTTGTAATTGTTGTAATTCCGTCGGCGATTGTCCCCGATCAAGTCTTACAACAATCGTGTTCCCATATAGTTGTAATTGTTGTAATTCAGTCGGCGATTGTCGGCGACCAAGTCTTACAACAATCGTGTTCCCATATACTATATATAGTTGTAATTGTTGTAATTCAGTCGGCGATTTTGCACTAGTACTCAGGGCCTCGCGATTTAATCGCGAGGTGAGAAGTTTGCTGCTGCTACTCTCTTGTTTGCCTTTAGCTCGAGCTCGTTGTTCTAAATTTCTTGTATGTTATGTACGTTAACCGGATTGAACATCCATTTTTTTAACATCCATGTTCGTAGGCTCTGCTACACGGCTCCATGAATTTTTTGTCGCGAAAATCAACAGAAGACCTTTCGTAAATGGATGGGTACTTGCGAATTACATCCATAAACTTCTCGTCTGATAAACTTCTTATTTGACTCATTATTATATAAAATATTTCCCCTTAAAATAGTGTTAGAGAAAGTGAATCCTAATACCTTGTTTAAACACGTGAAGCGCAATACCGGTAAGTTGCAATCGTGCTGCTTGGCAACGCAACTCTTGATGCTGATTGGTTATTAATATCACGTGTCACTTTTCTGTCGGCGACAGTGTTCTCATAAAAAGTTGATGCATCGATGAGTGTTGCAATTGTTGTAGAAGTTGAATCTGATTCAACTTCAACAATCGCCGACGGAATTACAACAATTACAACTATATGTGAACCAGGATTTAATTGTAAATGAATGTATTTGTTTTGAAAGTTTGTTATACTATTTCGTGACGTGAAGAATATACTTATCACGATATTTACGCTCGGGATACATCATCCCGAGGGGTAATATTTCGACGAATTCCCCTCGCTCCGGGTCTATATTATACCGAATCTTGAATACTATCTTGATTCCATTGTTGACACGTCGTTTTGGTTTTCGCGCGTGGTATTCGAGCTCGAATACCTCGCCACAGCGGGGTACTCGAGTAAATATACGCCGCCGCAGCGTGGTATTCGAGCTAGCGGGGTATTCGAGCCAGCGGGGTATTCGAGCCAGCGGGGTATTCGAGCCAGCGGGGTATTCGAGCCAGCGGGGTATTCGAGCCAGCGGGGTATTCGAGCTAGCGGGGTATTCGAGCTAGCGGGATATTCGAGCTAGCGGGGTATTCGAGCTAGCGGGGTATTCGAGCTAGCGGGGTATTCGAGCTAGCGGGGTATTCGAACTCGAATACGAAGACTAGTGGGGGTAATTCTATGATAAAATAGCTGGTCACATGGTAAAAATCTAGCTCTGATTGGACAATTTGCAGTTAAGGTATAATATTGTATTAGTTTGTTAATTTAAAATTCAAAAATGAACTTCTATTCTGCTACTAGTTCCAGTTCTTTTTCCTCACGGTCAGACGACGTGGACTCAGAATCAGCATAGGAAATGGCTAAAAGGGATGACTCAAAAGGACCTTTCTGTTTTTGTCTGGTCTTTATTTTTGGTTAGGTTAGGGCTAGGGTAAGGGATTAGGATTAGACTAGTTCTTGAAAATGGGAGTAATTCCTAATCTTCATCTAAGTATTAACCACGAGTCCAACTCACGTGAAAACTTATCCCAGAGGTTCTACCACTTTTTATGCGCATGCGTGTGTTTCGCTATCCTTGCATGTAAGGGCAGTTGTTCAAACGTATTCGTATCTTTAGAAGGTGAAAACGTCCGGGAGGTGATATGCGCGTGGGCATAAACATCATAGGTGCCGACACCGAGTTGGACTTCTGATTAGTACTTGTTAGTTGTTATGTGACGTGTACATCTAGATGCAGTTCTGAACAGTGTCTTCCAGAATAGAAAACTCTGTTTTTTATGGGTCTCGACCCAAACGGGGTTGTTGACGCGTTAAGTATAGCTGTAATATTTGCATGTATTGTTTCCTTTATCCAATTGTTGTTTTTATAATGTATGGCCTTGCTTCACTTCCGGTTCTTTCCAATGTACGTTTGCTATTCTGCTATAAATTAATAAGTTAACGAATTCATGCTAAGTCGTTATATAAAAATATATAAAAGCGTTATATATCGTAATTATCCATATACAATTATAAGTATAAGAAATTGTCTGTGGATTATTTTATAAAAATAATAGAATACGTTTGCCTGGGTTTCTATAACGTGATGGAAATCCTCGTGTGTTTTAAATAGAGACATGAATGACGTCATTTCAACTGAAAAAATACTGGTTGAAATGATGTCATTCATGTTTCTATCACAGTACAGAGACACTCAAGTAATTTTAGCCAATCAGAGCATAGTACGCATATTACTCAGCATACATATTCAAAATGTTCATCTTTACATACTGCACATTAAGCTTAACTATTTGACATATGCATGAGGAAATCGGCAAACTGCGGCAATTAACGGTAGCCATGTAAGTTATAGCTTTCAAACCTACTCACCTCATCTAGAAATTTCTAGCGCATAATCTAATTGTTGGATAAGTCACCGGTAATGATTCCTGAAATGCCGGAATGTTTCATGGACTCGCTTGTAAAACAAGCTTCAGTCACTAGGTGGACATCATGCGTAGGATAAATAAACTAATTACGGGCGTCTATTTTAAATTCTAAGTTTTGGTCAAATTTAAGAAAAAAACCTAATGGTATATATCCGTTCCATTTTCAAGATCTAGTCAAATCACAATCCTAAGTCCTAACCTAACCTAACCAAAAATAAAGACCAGACAAAAACAGAAAGGTCCTTTTGAGTCATCACTTTTAGCCATTTCCTATCTACTTATAGTGACTCCCGATTAGACTATGAGATTATCGAGAGAAGAAAATATGCTTCGTTTTTCTAGAATGAGCTAATTCTAATGTTGATAAATGGCTCGGAGGCTTATGTCTTCATGACCTTGTATTGATGTAATTATGCATATGTTTTTTTTTTAATTTTGAGTGGCTAATATGCAAGTAAAAAATTTAGGTTTAATAAGCAAGTTCATAATGAGATTTGGGATAAAATCCAGCTCATTGAAATATATAGAGAAATATAACATAGCAACCCAGTCTTCACCTAGTTAATGTAGACAGTCTACATTGGTAACACGTAGCTGTGAATGTATGATGTCTACATTAACAAATAACCGCTAACCCCAAAACAACAAAGATCCTAACCCTAACCCCCACCACATCCATTCCCCTACTTGGGTTGCTAGATTAATAGACTAGTAGAGACTAAGCATGTGGGATTAGAAATTGACTGTTAAACGCATGCGCTAACTATCGTTATTTTAGCGCGAGTTGAGTTAATGTAGACATCATACATTAATACAGCTACATGTTACCAATGTAGACTGTCTACATTAACTAGGTGGAGACTAGGTTGAACATAGACTGGGGCTATATTTTCTGGTTTCAGAAACTTGATTTTTGGACGTAAGCATTTAAATTAATTGCATTAATTTGAATTGTTATCAAGAACATTCAATGAGCAAACGTTGTCCTAACTGAAGGCCTAAACATCAAAAAGTCTTTGAAATTACGAAAAGAATCTTCACCTGCACTGCGGTCTTAGCTTCATGTTATCATTGAACTAAGTTGTATCCCAACGCACATCTCATGCGCAGTCGAGATTACGAATTCTATATATTTAATTTATACTCTATATAGTTATTGCAAAAATCTTGAATTTAAACTAGATCGATGCCTATAATAATACAGTTCCTTCCTGACCATAATGACACTAATTATATACTTTACTAAATGCCTTGCGAACCACAATTAATGCCCTGAAATGTTTACTAGCGCATTAACATATTTCTTTGTCATCTTGAATGATCTGATAAACCAAAATTAATGACGTAGGTGATTATAACATTAACCTTTAGCTCCAAGATTTCAAGGTATTTTCAAAGAACATGTAAAATTTTCGTAAAATTGCTACATAAACGTGTTGTACACTGTGTAGGTAGTGCAGAAATACAAATCGAATACTCTAAAAATGGGTGTACTGCCGAAATGGTGTGTAGAAGGTCGAACTTCCGAACAAAGGCCCTTCGTTAGAGTGAAACGTGAAATGACAAAGGGCCTTCACTGGAAACGTTAGACTCCTATACACACAATTTCGACACACCAACCTTTTGGAGTCTTCGCCGATTCAAATTGTCACAGATATATTCGAAAGGTTAATAGTAATTATTTATTTATGTGTTACCTTGGCCTTTATCATTTAAAAAAAGTAGAGTGCTGCGTAGGCAGTGTTTTGGATATATAGCAAAGTGAAAAGGTGGTAAACTACCGAGATTTTAGCAACGAAATACTGAACGGAAATCAGCGTAAGACGAGATTGTATTTTGGTGGTAGTGAATGGTCATGGTATAGCCTTGTGCATGGTTGTGCAAACAATTGTTTATCGTCAGCTCTTTATCTGTTGACTCATGGCTTCCTGCCTTCAACTCGGATTTCCGATCTATTTTATTATTCCGATTTCTTTATTTGTCAGTTATAAAAAAACAACAAAGATATATTTTGCCTTTTGTATAAAAGAACAATTTAGTACTTTATTTAAATTGACTTATAATTATTGGTTGAGTGTTTGCACATTTCCATGTATTGAATAAGAATGAAAGAAGCTTGGTTAAAAACGATCAGATTATATCAATTATATTCTCACTGTGCAGAGGTGCGCCACACAATCGGGTACACCTGCATATTCAACAACCTGTTTCAATTGATATCGAAGCCGTATCAGCGGAACTACAACAACCACCTACACAATCAGACCCACTTGTACCAGTTAACGGTTACGCACCTCTTCAACTAAACAACTTCCTCCGCCTCGCACTATTTGGGGTATTACCTTAACCTTGTTGTTTCCCCTAAATGTCCTAAAGAATCTCGCATATTACATGTGTATTATGCCTTCTCAGCTTGTTCTCGTTCTGCACTCGCATATACGAGCCATGTTAGAAACGGCTCGTTCTTTACACTGAATACCCGAAAGACGGGTGATCTTGGGACTCGTTCATGTATTCCCGATGACTGAGTTCTCGTGTTCGGCTGCTTTTGTGCTCCTGTTTATACTATTGTTTTCGACCATTGATTCGCCAACTTACTTCTAGTGAGCTCGTGCAGATACGTTCAAGGCGCCATGTTGGGTGGCAACTCCAGTAAAAATTCTTGTTTATAAACATGTGCCACCTAACATGGGAATATGCGCTAGAGCTCTAACGTATTCTACTTTGTATCGTATTCTAGTTTCTCTTCGGGCTTCTGATCATCGAGAGGGGCACTCTTATAGTACGCCTGTACTGTCTATGATGGAGTTCTCGTGTTTAGATGCTTTTTGGCGACATACTTTACTCGGGATAGCTATCTATATTTGCCACTGTAGCCATTACTGTTTCGTAGGCACAAATATTGTCGTAATTTCACGATAAAATTCCAGGTCCGTTGGCTGTATAAGGTCTACTCTCTCCAATTCATTGTTTGAAGCCACTTGGAACCTTGGAACCATGCATGATCAAATTCAGCTCATTCAGAAGCAATCTATTATGGCTGCTGCCAAAATCATAGAGAAAATTTTACCACAACCCTCGTCTTCCCATTCCTTCCCACCGCTTGCGTGCCCTGCCCATTGGTCCCAAGACAATTACCGGCCACCTATGGCCGTGTCCACAATATCCGGTTATTTGTTTTAATTGCCACGGCAGAGTGCATTATGTCAGATCCCCTCTATTATAATTGTAGTGAAATCTTTTCGCTAATATCATAGTTGGTGTGATACTGATAGGATGCCGATAATTTAAGCTCGTTTGTCGGCTGCCGATATTTCGTTCTAAGTAATAACTGATTGCCTTTAAGGGGTTTGTGTAGCTGTGTTCCTTTGTGTAATTCCCTATATATTAAATATGCTATTTAAAAATCAAACTCGTTCGTTGCCATCGCATTCTGTTCCATCATCCGAAGCCTCTTTCACATTGGTGTCCTCCTGCGTAACCAGGACTTCCGATTTCATTGTTTGCAGCCGCTAACCTTGGAACCCTGCATGATCCTGTGAATTCCTTTTTCCCGTTATTAGGTCCTGCATAACTAGGACTTCGATGTCGTTTTACGCGCAGCACACTCCATTTCCTCAGATCCACACTCCCTCAGATCCGGTGGTGCGGATTGCATCCGGACGTGTCCTTGCCTCCCCGGCTTCGTTACCCTTTTGGGATTCAACAGCGTTTGTCATTGGAGAATTACATCACCATTCTCACCATTCTCGGGTTTTTCGAAGCGGGCGGAAATAATTTCTTATATCAATTTCCTTTTTTCAATCATTTTGTGGTCGTTTCGACAAACTCGACTATGGTCACCTTCTGCCACCACCTGCCCTATTTCCAAACAGACCTCCACGATCCTTGAACATATACGCGATGTAATATATGAACAACGAGAGCGAGTGTTTCACCGGGGTATCCAAACACGAGAAAACAATGTATGAAAACATGAGCACGAGTGTTTTTGTCAATTGTTTTCGAGTGTTTGGATACCCCGGTGGAACAGGAGCTCGAGTTGTTCTTATGACTTCTCAAATGACTAAATGAGTCCGAACGCTGTTGGCTATAATTGAATAAGAATGATTTAATTGTTTTTGGTATTTATATCTCATGAGAAATACGAAATGGGTTTAAGAATGATTTTGCATGCGTTATTAAGATATTTGTGGAAGATCACTAGTGACTCAAATATCTTAATTACGCATGCAGGCAATCTGCAATCAATATGCCAAATGTGATCATATGGACCTTTATTATTGGTTAATTTGCTCATGAATTATTAATGATTTGGGAATATTCTCTCGCCGTCTTGGAAATATTCTCTCGCCGTCTCCTAACATGATCATGCCTTTAACTGTGGAACCGTCGAAACCGATGCTTAATTGCTACGACGAACGTTTCTTAAATCTTCCTTTTCCTCGAAAAATCACTGACCTACTACGCTTCGTTACAGAAAATCACCATCAAACGGTCAAGAATGATAAAAGTGGCTATGATCACCTTCTCTTCATGAAACGCAGTCAAACTCATTTCGGACTCCAATTAGCGGGTTGGTATTTTTGCTTTAGAACCATCCGATCTGGCTGGAAGGCAAGTGCGTATCTTTACCATCGGTCTCTCTGCCACCAGTTACACACGTTCGCTAGGGGTCCCATGTTCGTAGTATATAGATGATTGATCGCCGTGTTGGCCTCTTCATATCGATCGAATATTCTGCTACCCCACACCGTTACCTTTCCCATTATACCCAATTGGACGCTGTAATGAACCAACAGCACTCCTTCCACCTTTTCACACGATCCTCCAGCGGAACACCTTCGTGCCAGGAATAATCTTGACGGTGTCTCGCCAGGGTTTTCTGCCAGCATTCGAGAGAACTATTATTTTCTAACTTATTCCAGTGTAGTTGATAGGTATTTAATTTCTCACAAAGTTCTGTTCAAGCGTTTCGATATCAAGAGTACCGTCGAGTTCGAGTTAGGGCTGTGACACAGGCAGGCTTGGACTGGCCTATATGTGCCATTGTGCCATGGCACATGGGCCCCTTTCAGGGACATCAAAATGGGGTCTGGCCAGACACACCCATAATATCACACACCCATAATATCACACACCCAATGTTTAAGAACAGCGCTCACCCTCCCGTGCACAGTTGAGTCATGCGAGAGAACATTCTCAAAGTTGCGCTTCATCAAGAATCGACTGAGTACCATTTGGAAGCAGTAATGATTTGTTCTGTAGAAGTTGATTTACTGAAGGCTGTTGATAACGTGGCTGTGTATCAAAATCTTGCGTCAAAGTCCTCGGAAATGGAACAGCTTCTTATGTTCTGAAATGTTAAAAATGTTATGTTCTAAATGTTGAAAATGTTCCGAAATAATTTTTCTTTCTTTTCTTATTTATTGTTATGGATCCGGTCAGTCAAATTGTAAATATTACCTGTTCACATGGCGGGCCCCTTCCCAGCTGAAATGGCAAGGCCTCTAAATTGAGCGCAGTCCAAGCCTGCACACAGGCTATATCAAGAGCCGATGTTCGCCGTTCATTTCAGCTTAAGCATTGTGTGGTGGAGCTTAATAATTCATTCCCAAATGAATTATTAAGATTGGTGACAAATAATTTTCAGCCAAAGGCAGAATGTAGCGAAGCCATAGAAATGTCGCAGCCGAAAATTGTCTGAAAATTGTCCAATCCGGTTTAGCGGGGCTGAAGACGGAAGACCAAGCACATAACATTTTTAGGAGGTCCAGGAGCATGCTCTAGACCGAAACATGGCACAGTACTGATTATTAGGGGGTTCTGCCACTCACTTCATAGTTTCAAATGACTGCAGTCCCCTGCTTCCTACGCCAGTGGCAATGCTTTTTTAATGGTTCTCTCTGGGACCAGGGTATAGACCCATAGGCGTAGCAGCCCAATTGTGTTTAGGGGTCGAAGGATTTTTGTCAGAAAAATAATTGACAAATGAACAAAATCAACTCTATAATTTTATGATTTTGTTTGAAATTTGCCCGAAAACGATCGAAATTTCCTCTACTAGAAATACGTATCAGCAATAACCCCTCGCTCGCCTGTTCTATCCTCGCCTAGATATTATATCGGCCAATATTTAACCGATTTTAATTCTGAAGTACATACATAAGATACGTGTCTATTATATTACGAGAACGTGCATACCTTTCGTAAAAACCTGTTTATGTACTTAGAAATTAATCGGCAATATGTCACTTCGTCGTAGATTTTTGAACGTTATCCTCGGTCAATATTTACTCGATTTCAATTCTGAAAACAGATTTGGAATTACCGAATCTAAATACATAACATTTGTGCCTGCAGCCTATTGTATTACGCAAACGTGTATCACGTTTATGTAGTTCGTTCGTCTAAATAGCCGGGGGGCTATATGTTTTATGGTTATACTAAAAAAACATCGTCCCAAAGACACGGACTGTGCATCTAACCTAACGCCGACCCTTTCGCAAGGCAAACATTTTTGGGGGGATCACTTGATTGCGCATGTGTAGTAATCCCACATTCATAGTCTCGCTCACTAGTCTACTAATTTAGCACCTCAAAGGAGAAAACACGGGGGTTAGGGTTAGAAATCTCGTTAGGCGGGGGGTTAGGATAAAAGTTGTTTCGGGTTAGCCAATCAGACTGCTTCCCATGGCAAGTGATCCCAAAAACAATTTCTGCTTTCGCAAGTACAACCTTCCCATGATGCCGAGCGGGCCTGTGGAGGAGGCAGATTTTTGTTATTCAATTTCTAATTGTTTCTCTTGATGCTAGATTTTATCGCAATGGCATGAATTTTGTTATCGTTAACGTCGGTTTGTGTTTGCTTCGAGTACAGTCTGTAGCAATAGTTGCTACGCAACGAATACTACGAGTAACAGAACACTATTTGTTATGATGATGTATCTGAAAGAGATACCCATGGCGGAGTTAAAAACAAATCGAAACATCTTTGATGTACTGCCAAAATAGTGTCAAACGTTTTTAGCGAAGGTCCTTTCGTTAGAGTGAATAAAGTAACTAAGGGCCCTTAGGCAGTACACCTTTTGTATTTTTACGCAACTGATAAGATTATTACAGTTATATCAATATGTAAATCCTACTCAAGCATCAATCAAATCTATAACTATCGAGCAACATGGACTCGCAGGGCAAAATTACGTATAAGAAGATTAGATTAGCAGTTTTCGATGGATTGAATTGGAATGTTGCTGATATACACCGTTGTGTATAATAATAATAATAATAATAATAATAATAATAATAATAATAATAATTACAGTTCTTGGCATTGCCACGCATTTCGCAAAGCCTCAATGCGTTTACAAGGTGGAATTACAATAAGTTAAAATACAACAAACTAAAAATTAACACCGAACTACATGAATTAAAAATATTTAAATTTGATAACTGACTTTGAATTTCTAATATTGCCAGGAAGAGCGTTCCCAAGTCTGGGAGCAGCTATCGAGAATGCTCGGCCCCCATAGGTTACAGAAGTATAGAATTAGGGACAGTAAGAAGTCCCTTGGAGTTTGAGTGCAAGTTACGAACTGGAGTATAACTGGTAACAAGGTTTTTAAATACAATGATACAGGATTTTAAACGAGATGCGTTCCCTTATCGGCAGCCAATGTATAACTAAGAGCACAACACAGGTGTTATATGTTCTGTGCGTTTGACTCGAGTGATTAGCCTGGCTGCAAAGTTTTGAAACACGTTGAATCTTGGATATTTCATTAGAAGGAAGCCCGTAGTACAACAGCGAATTACAATTATATATTATTATATACACCGTTGTGTACATATACAATGTTGCATATCAGTCTTCGAGTCTCAATATACTTTGTTTTTCACAACTTCGAAAATATATTATGTATGTCATTAATATTTTCAGTGACAGGAAAATGAGAAATGTCAGAAATGTCATGAAGAATGTTAGTCTTCGCGTCTCAATATACTTTGTTTTCAAAACTTCGAAAATATATTATGTATGTAATTAATATTTTCAGTGACAGGAAAATTACAAATGCGTCAGAGGGTCCCACGTTTTACATTTGACATTCGATCCATGTACCTATACTACAATTCGCACTCTGGCAATCATTTTGGAAGTTGTTGGAAGGAAGAGGGTTGATTGCAGGCGGAAGTGGCCGGCCCACCACTTTTTCTTTTTCTTTTTCTTTGGCCATAGCAACAAAATAATTGTAAAACAATCCATATTCATTATAAAACAAAACATATCCCCGGTGAAGGACATCTTAAAACCCAGGGCCTTTTTTAAGGATTTTCCCGTGGGGGGGGGGGGGGGGGGCATTTTTCTAAAAAGGACCTTCGTGGCCAAAATATTTGTTTACTGTTTCTGAGGCAGGTTTTTCGTTTATATATATATATATATATCAGTGGCAGGGTTGCTCAAAAGGGGATGCCCCCAGGAAAATTTTTAATTTTGCAAAGCCCAGAAGTGCTTTTCATGCGATTTCTGATAATAATTTTTGCTAAATTAAGGCACCACGCCGTTGCTAAAAATGCACGATTACAAAGGGGCATCAAGATTATGAAACACACGTTAATATAAACTCAGATGTGGTACGGAACCAATATATACACTTAATTTAGCCTTTAGGCATCTTCATAAGCTACCAAAACATCGTGCTTATAATCGGTCATTTAATATATTATTGCGTTTACTTTACTATTGCGTTTATATTATTGCGTTCACTTCGACTTCTTCGTCTTGACATGGTAAAAAACAGAAAACACTAGCTTGTTTGCGGGATTTTAAATGGGGGACGCGTGCCGCGTAGGTCAACACCATAATTTAAGTAAGTCTAAGTTGTTAATTAAGGGCTAAAACTTACTTTCCATTTGTTTAATTTTCTTATTCCTTGCTTATTGGTTGATTAAATTTAAGAAAAAGAGACTTTTCCTGGGGGGGGTGCAAACATTTATTAGTGGGGGGGGGGTACAAGGGGGGCATTCCCCCCCCCAGCTTATATGTTAAAAAAGGCCCTGTTAAAACCTGAGGATATGATGAGTAAAAATTGAATTTGTCATAACTTTGAAATGTATAAAGTCGAAATATCACTAATTCAATTGTCTTGATTTTTTAATCATAATGTCTTTTCTGAATATAACAAATTGTTGACTTGCTCTGACTTCAATTTGTACAGAACTTCGCGGCGTCAGTATTACTTTAGGTCTCGGAAAGTTGGATCTCATATCTCTGAAGGCATTGCCATTGGATCCCTCAACTGGTCACCTGTAAACAATAGCCTAGGCTTTACTTGAATGATGCTGTTATATATATATATATATATATTAGTCTGAAGATCGCCTCTGAACGTGAAACTTAAGCAACTGTTTTTAACCTTTTTATCTTTTTTAATAATATATATATATATATATATATATATATATATCACTGCCTGAAGATTCTTTTTACAGATGAAACAAGTTGTAGCAGACCAGTTTTGAGGTAAGCGAAAATATATATATATATATGTTGTCATTTCAGCCAGTAAAAGTGCGCAATGCACACTGAGTTGTTATAGACTTTTACATTCTTGATGGTTTATATATATATATATCAATATCATGCTGGACTAGATCTAATAAATTGGCAAACCTTTGTCGTTTTAATTTTTTATTATATACACTTTCATCCACACTAACATATTTATTTTGTGATTTTGAGGTTATAAATAGTAGATCCAGTAAATAAATTTAACGAATTATGAAACATGCATGCAGACGGACCCTGCAGATATAGGTGTCTTTGAATGACGTACTTATAGGCACCAAAGGTACCAAATCACTTTAAATAAGACTGAAAATTCATGATTAACCAGACTGCTAATAATGAGACTGTTGGCATGCTTAAATAATTCTGCGCGTTAATATAGTGTACTTATATTGTTCTAGCCAATGAGGCATGAGTGTTGTCGTCAATGTTATGTTCTAGCACTGTCACATTTCCATTGCCTAAAAATATACAACTTATTTCGCCAAATGGGGAGACTCGCACACGAAAATGACGAGTTTCTCTTCTGAAACCTTAAAAGCTTGGCTTAGTAAAAAACAACTGCTTTTTCATGCTATATATTAATAGCAACAATTGGTTGCGTTCATTAATGATTTTTACCTCAAAGAACGCCCCGGATGTAGACTCGTATAAGATTTTCCGTCATTTTTGGCGTGCAAGTCTCCCCCGCCTTATGCACTAGTCAATTGAAACCTCCGACCCCCGGGACTATATATGCAGGGGTTTTAACGCAACTTTGCTGGGGAAATACAAGGTTTTAACGGGGATGGTGTAGCCGCGATTTAACACTGACATTTTCAACATACAGCAAATTGTGTCGCAATGAAATTGAATCACCAAACGCGGTACACTATATGCACGCAAGACGGACGCAGACGAGACGCTATAGACGAACGCAAATCAGATGCGATTTTCGATATGTTACTTTTTGGCAATACTGTAGAAACTCTTAACATTTTTTTGTGTTCTGTTAAAGTTTGTTGTAAGAATATTAAACTTATAAATGTTTTCTCATTGAAAACTTATTGTAATAATATACTTATAACTGTGAAAATCAGGAAAAACTATAAATCTTTAGGCCCGGGTAGCCGGGTATTTTAACAACTGAACGGTATTTTTGATTAAAATCCCCGTATAGTCCCAGGGGTCGGGGGGCCGGGGTTTCAATTGACTAGTGCACTAATTTGGGTCAATTATATACCATTTCATCTAGATGGTCACTGTATAACGTCTCATTTTCTTCTAGATCTACGTTTCTTTTCC
Organism: Chrysogorgia sp. JL179-B06; assembly: GCA_035772405.1. Classification (NCBI taxonomy): domain Eukaryota; kingdom Metazoa; phylum Cnidaria; class Anthozoa; order Scleralcyonacea; family Chrysogorgiidae; genus Chrysogorgia; species Chrysogorgia sp. JL179-B06. The sequence continues at coordinate 1,216,918 of JAYKKM010000145.1, forward strand.
GATGGCTTTACCCTTGCAGGCCCTGGTTTGAGGCGAGAACTTGTCGATCTACCCGCCGCATCGTTCACTGGAGCGCTGTGGCGACCTTTACAATAATGCTTTTGTATTTTGTAGCGACAACTCTTGCATTTCACATGGCAACACCAGTGGAACTTGCAATCACACCTGCGATTGTCTTCTGCTTCGCTGATGTCAAACCCTCGGCCGCAACACAGAACAGCACAGCTTCCCTGATCCATTGCAGTTCTGTTGCATTCACGTCCGAATGTTCCCAAGGATCCGGTCATGGGGTTGGGCAAGCAGTAATCGGGCGATTCTTCCAAATAAACTAAGGATTCGCGAGAAGGCTTTTTGTTTTTGTAGGTTTTTGTCAGTGCTTTGCCAGCTCGATCAACAGTCACTTTTATAGCCGATAAGTACTTTTCGCGAAGAGCACCTCCAACTGCTGTAAAAGGCAACATTTTTCTGGAGCAACTTTTTAGGGAGCACGAACCAGACACTCCGTGACACTTACACATTAACACCATCAGACGACGGATTACCTATAAGAAACAATATAAAAATAAAATAATTTATTATATCTATAGGTATCGATGAAATTATATATAGGTTTTTCCCTATTCAGAAAAAGTAATATATCTCCATGTATATGTGAAGATTTATACCTTCACCATGTGAGCGGTGAAGATGAAGATATACTTTTCATACCTTCACCATATGTGAGGGCGGTGAAGATATACTTTTCATACCTTCATGCTGTGAGCGGTGAAGATATACTTTTTATACCTTCACCAAGTGAGCGGTGAAGATATACTTTTTATCACATGTGAAGAAGATATCATAGCTATTTCTCGTTCTCTTGTTCATTCGTGAGAGAAACCAACGTCAAGGGTTAGAATAACCGGGATTGGGGTGGAGAATTGAGCTACTTCACACCCATGAAATAGCCATGCATTATGTGTCGCGCAGTCTCTTCTAAATTCTAACTCCCTTTTCCCTCTTTGGCCAGAAGTGTAAAAGGCGGGTTGCTGCAGGTGCCTTAAAATCAGGTGTTGGTGGGCTTATAATAGCCACCCAAAGCATGCAATTAATCTATAGGCCAGGTCTTGGGAATGGGCGAAACTATCATCTACTCTATACTTATGTATTACACGTGCCAAAAACGAATACCGTTACGGCGTTACCAATGCATGGACAGAACATTCTCGATTGCCACTACAAAACTCTGGAATTCATTACCAGAGCAAATTAATAGTTTTGTAGTTATCTTTATGTAGTATTTTTATTTTATAAGTATCTTAAGTAACTTTATGTTGGTTGTTGTAAGAGCATTGAGACTATTATATAATGCTCCTAAAACGTCTTTATTATTATTATTATTATTATTATTATTATTATTATTATTATTATTCTCACGTTTGGGGATTTTATATATGCGTAATATTTGGGTCTTCCTGAGCAAAATCATAATATATATTGTCAGCCAAAAATTTCATCTTCACGGAGTTTGTCGCTGTCAAAGTCATCGGATGTGATGTCACAAGAGGCATTCCAAACCAGTTTTCTTTTGTTACTTGCCACAAAGGCGCGAGTGGTAGTTTGATATATTATCCACATTTAGGAACAGAACAGCTTCTTATAACACGCTTTTTAGGCGGAAAAGCTCAAGCGTGTGAAAAAAATCCGCAATACTTCATGTTCAATGTTTATATAATGCAATGTAAACAAACGATGTAAACATGCAGAAACGTGGACATGCACAGAACGGGCTGGACGGCACCTTTAAAGCCTGGTTTCCATATAGTCGCCGACCACAGTCGGGAAACAACAGTCGGCAACTGAGGGGACTAGTCAACGATATGGAAACACAAATTTTACCTGTCTGCGTCGTCGCCGACAGTAAATGTATCCCATAATGCACTTTGGGGTTTAACCCTGTTGTTGGTTCCTGGCACTTTAAAGTATTTATGTGTGGTATTTGTACGTTTGTAATTTAATTTTTCTTTTTTTGTCAAATCGAAATAAAAAAAATAAAAAATTAAAAAAAAATTTCAAAATGGCTTCCCAATTAACAAACCGTTGTCGGCGACTTTCAAACCGTTGTCGGCGACTTTCGTGACTATATGGAAACATGAGTCGGAAACTGAGTCGGAGACTGGTCGCCGACTGAATCGCCGACGAAATCGCCGACGAAATTTTCCCTTCGTAAACGGTCGTTACCATCCCAGCTCTCATAGAATGTTGAGGTTCCCGCACACTTTATTTCGCGACTCCTCGTGTTCTTTCATAATATTTCTATCTAAAAAGCGCTGTTGTCTAACGTTTCGAGCGGCCCTTCGTCAGAGAGTGAAACGTAAAGTGAAATAATAACTAAGTGATTGTTTCACTTTATGTTTCACTCTCTGACGAAGGGCCTTCGCTCGAAACGTTAGACAACTTATATACACGCTTTCGGCAGTACACCTGAACCTTTTTATACATTTTGATTTGTATTTCTACACTGCCTACGCAGCACAACACGTTTTATCACTTATTTAAAAGCATCTATGACTAGTAAGTGACTTTACGAATGTTCTATGGCAAATGCAGAAATGCTTAACTGCATTTATGGTTATATAGTATATTACGGTGGTCCATATAATAGTTTCAGTCGACAAATATATTTTGTCAGTCCACAAATATATTTTGAAACCTCACAGCATACGTTGTTGCGATTGATATTTCAAAATCCCGAATAACGTCGCTTGTCTTTTGGAATGAAAGTATCTACATACGTTATGATTATCGATCACAAAATCGAATTTACTGGTCCAGGATTGAGAATTTGCCATGTATAATTTCTTCTGCATGAACGCTCATCTGTATACTAAATATAATTATTTACATATTTTGAATTTCACGACGACATGTCACCGCACCAAACAAAGTATGCGGGAACCTTGGGACCACGAGGAATTTCACTCCGCTTACCCAACATTCTATGAGAGCTGGGATGGTAACGACCGTTGACGAAAGGGGAAATTGCGTCGCCGACTGTTACGACTATATGGAAAGCAGGCTTAATTATTTTTCTACTTTTCTCTTATTTCTCCTTTCTATACTATATATTCTATACATACATGCAATAGAACACTTAGATAACTGAAACTAATTGGAGTTTCCTAGATTTGTTTTGTTATCACAACGTTTATACACAAAAGATCAAGAAGACTTATTTTCCAGAATTTTCGAGAAAAGTATATTATAAAGAACTTAGATATACCGCAATTAAAATTACGCCAGGATCTTGTGATAACCATCATCAGTGCCTCCTTGTCTTTTTCTGTCTTTTTCAGCACGTCATCGTTGCAGATAGGAATTCTCCGGATTTTAGTCAAGTGTTCGATTTTTCGTTGTCATTGACTGGTATCAATTTGCATCATAAATATCTTGCCCGCATGAAAGAAATGCATTAATGTAGCATGTCTACAAAGATGGTTTTACTGATAAATCGTTCTTTATCGATCAAAGTTCTTTTTAATCATATTTTATAGCACTTGAAATGGTAAAGTGGCCATCACCTGCACGTCCTCATGTGAGATTCATAGTATAGTGCATGACGTAAACTTTGCAGTTATCTCAAACATGTCAGCTACACTGAACACTAAACCTACACCAGGCTACATGCACTATACAATTTAGTTCACGATTATCCAATTACTGAAATTGTATCACTATGCCGTGGTGGTGTGTGGATGAAGAAGGTACAGTCACTACCATATAATGCCATTTTCATCAATGGCGATTAATACTCCTAACGTACTGTGGAAGTATATTTACTGTCAAGGTATTTAGAACAATGACGACATTTGATTGCTACACTATATAACTCTCGAATTCTTTTACACGTCCTTGACTCCTAATTGTTGTTATTATCAGTGTGAATACGCCCCTGCATGCACCACCCAAGGGAAGTTTCAACAACACACGAAGTCCTTTTATAGCATATAGCCTCCTCCGCAGCCAACTCAGTGTGTCTTCCTAGCTACAATGTTTTCAGTCTATATAATCAGTCTATAATGTTTTCGCAGAGCCAAAGAAAAAAATAAGAGCATGAGCCGAGCGTAACATGCTCTTATTTATTTCTTTGGCTTGGCCAAAACATTATAGACTGAAAACGTTGCAAAACTGAAAACGATGTAGCTAAGAAGACACAGAGTTGCCTGCGGAAGAGGCTATATAGCATGGTGCTTGGACTTCTTTATAGGCAAGTGCTTCTTACGTTTTACAATCAACTATATCAATAAACTGATGGGCCACTTGCACTGAGGGGTCGCAACGAACATGTATTTTTGTCGTCTAAAAACGACAGGCTATAATCACGATACACAAGGGAAAAAGTTAAAATTAGATTATTATATTTTTAGACTAGGGTTCCAAAGCCAATATATGAATTGTTCGATTTTATTGGTCGAGTTTACGGAATATAATTACAAGTATTTGTGTAGACGTCATGCGAGTGGCCGGCGAATGCTTTATATCGAAATCCAATATAGCGGAAAACAAAAATACACCAGCGTTTATTTTTTTCTAGCTAAATTGTCTTTTCACGAATAATAGAGTATAAATCGTCTCTTCCCAGGAAGTATTTTTGAAACAGAGTTTATAGACGGATGAAAAGACTCTTATATACTATGGTCACCTGACTAGGGGGCTTTTTATATGGAGGTGAGCCAGCTCACTTACCGGATTTTATATAAATAAATTTCATCCCTCCTAACAACCTATGCCACATGCGCACTAATTGAATATTCATCTCGCGGTAAACTTGCCAAGCTGCCAGCTAGGCTAATCCGCCTACTGGGCCGAGTCCGTTTCGCCCGCATATAAATGCTTACCGGGCTGGCTCGCCTGCCATATAACCACCCCTTAGCTACTCATAAAACTTAAAAAGAACTGTTACGTGCAATAATCTCATTATTGCAATCAACGCATCTCTGTTATTTCAACATAGAACTGTGGAGAAACGGTATATATGAGACGGAGTATATATAGGTATCTAGCTTATATTGGGGCGAAAGCTATATCGGGGCGAATTGTTAAACTACCTGTAATTATTATCCTTTAATTAAAATTCCAGGCCAACGTGACGAACTCACGAAAGCTCTGATAAAATGAAATAGCAATATGTATAACCACAAGTTATTTCACTCAAATCAATGAACCATGACCATGTATTCAAATGGTGCATGAGTTTATTAGTGGTGTGAAAACTTACCCTTCTTCCAACTTTATTGTTATGCAGATTCGTCAAGGCTTGTGGATCTTGTTGGGACTCGCTTGAATCGATGAAAGTTCGAGCAAAGTGAATTCCGTAGACCACATTCTCGCTACATCCTCCCCACTTGAAGTCATTCTCGCTTGACCTCTCCATTCTGTGGCAATTGCACTCTCTTAGCTCTCCTCTACTACAAGAACGAGTGACCTCGTACACAACGCCTGCTGAGGTAATGGCGTGGATGAACGCTGTCTCTTTGTTAGCTGAAACAAGTTAAGAGGAATGATATTAACTACACGTACGCGCGGGCATTAATGAATACAACAGATACGTTATATATTGACACAAATACGATCCTTATTCTTGCTTAAACAAATACTCAATCTCAACGATGAGAATGAGTGATTTTTAGATAATCGAGACACGGTCCTCGTTTTCACGTATACTGTACATGTACAACATCACTTAGAGTATACAGTTAAGTCAACTAAAGCAATGTGAAAGCAGTTTGCCACATTGTATGTATAATTATCAGTATAATAAACCCTAAATTAATCTATAAATATCAACGGATAACTGACGTTTCGACCAAGGCCGAGGGCCCTTTCTCACTTTTACGATCTTTCCACTATAGTCTTATCTATATAACAGTTCTGAGAATGAGTTTCAACTTAAATATTAACTCCACAAAGCTCGCTCACTAGTTGGTCAAATGCGTTTTTTCCGGAAAATGCTCATGACATATATATATATATATATATTGAAGTTGGTGTAGGTGTCCTTTAGCGATAATGCAACGCCCACTACCCTTGTGGTAGTTTGAGCACTCTGGCCCTATACCGCTGCACGCTCTCTAGATGTGCGCATGACCGCTGTTTATCCCACAAGCGGTTGTCACTGACAATCGTTTGTGTATAATTAGTTATTTTCTCATGCCCATATCTAGATTGTACCAAGCTACACTGATGAGCTGTGGAACAGCGAAACACGTGTCTGTAGATATTGTACTATATATATATATATATATATATATATATATATATATATATATATATATATATATATATATATATATATATATATATATATATATATATATATATAAAGTAGAGTGCTGCGTAGACAGTGTTAAGTGTATATAGCAAAGTGAAAAGGTGGTAAAACTGCCAAGAATTTAGTGACGAGTACTGACGTTTCGAGCGGAGCCCTTCATCAGAGTAAGACCTGATGAAGGGCTCCGCTCGAAACGTCAGTATCTCGTCACTAAATTCTTGGCAGTTTACCACCTTTTCACTTTGCTATATATATATATATATATATATATATATATATATATATATATATATTATATATATATATATATATATATTATATATATATATATATATATATATTATATATATATATATATATATATATATATATATATATATATATATATATATATATATATATATATATATATATATATATATATATATATATATATATATATATATATATATATATATATATATATATAACCTGTCATCGCGATACTTATTTTCTATTATTAGAGAGATAACTAAATTTCTCAAGGAACAAATACTCGTGCATGCTGAAGCAAGGGAATTCGTTTATAGACGGGATGTTAACACTTTATGACAGTCTAAAAATACTACAGTGGATGCAAAACCAGCCAGTGTGGGCGCAGTTATCCTGTCCTACTATATAGCTATAGGATCATGTTCACCAGAAAATTCATTAAATCACTAAAGAATTCCAAACATGGAATTATCAGTTGAGTTTCGTCACAAGTCTTTCTCATTTCCGCTCAGCAATGGTTGCTAAAATGTTTTGAATTAAAAAGCCACTAATAACTTCCTGGATCTAACAAGTGTATATTTCAAGATTGAAAAACAGTGGAGTCAATTTCGAGTAGACTATATATATAGTTTGTGTTATATATATATATATATATATATATATATATATATATATATATATATATATATATATATATATATATATATATATATATATCTTTATTTCAACGTTTCGGGGCAATTAAGTCCCTGGCTCAAGATGCATGGACCTTTATACTATAGGTCTTATCTACGTATAGTAAAATCTGAAAAATATATTAACATAAAAAATGTATTATATAAAAATGTATAAAATTATATTATATTTAACAAATAGATTCCATTTTGCCGTTGTCTGTTCAGTTATAGATGCACAGATGACGTCAGAACGGAGTCGAGTGGGTCACTGATGTTCAGTTCTTACCACGTCCTCTGTGTATCTATAACTGAACAGACAACAAAAAATGGAATCCATTTGTTTTATCAACAATCAAAAACAACCCCAAAGGTTTATCAAAGTTGTTGGGCATGAAAAAAGAAAAACACAGCTGCTGACGTGATTTGACGCCATCCATGGGCAAGAACCAATGCGTATACAAGTCACGTGATTGTATAAAAAATATATTAACATAATCCAATTTATGAGCCCAAAACCCTTCTCTGTATATATATATATATATACCAGATCTATTTATCTTCAGATGTTAAGAATACTATCCAGATTCTTCTTTTTGTCGTAGTCGTTGAGCACATTGCGATACATGCCAGCCAACAGCACTCTTCAGTGAGCTTTGAACTGGCGGGATTAATTCACGAACAAATTAGATGCAAGGCGCAAAACTCGAGTGAAATCAGAGAAAACCATGCCACATTTTCTTGGCAGAAAATTGTTCTTTTTTATGGTTTCACGGCGTGTGGCCCATTTTGAACGTTGAATTTTTGGCAGGAAAGCCAAAAAAGAAGTAATGTGATCTTTTCTTTAACCTGCAGCTATAATGTGCATAAGTTCAAGTGCCAATTATAACTTTACTTTGTCGTCACAAAAACGTTAAACTGCTTATTACAGAGTGGGTAAAGTTAGACTCAATTGCCCGAAAAGGACAATTATAAGCTATCAATCAGGCTTTATTTAGCCTTATAGGTTTGAAGATTGACAAGGATCAGCGGGCGAACGTTAAAAAATAACAACGCTTTAAGATTTAGAGTTTGGGTTTCGACCAATCTGGACGATCATAAAGGTTTTAAAAGCTAAAGGGATCACTAGAAGATTTCTACATGATCATCACGATTTTCATTCGTAAAATCAAGATCTTATGCGTGAGGAATCAACGAAAGCCATAAAATATCAGTGATAAAAAGGTAAAAAGTCCTAAAAGAGTCTTGTACTCACATCTGCGCATGACTTTGCCAAACACGGACGAGTCTTGGTCGAGCGTAGAACAGTTCCAGCGGTGGGATTTAAACTGCTGCTGGCACTCTACCTGGCCGAGTTTTGCCCCCTTCCCAATGCTCGTCATGACGTCGGGGTTGTCGTGGCACAGTTGACGCTGCTTGCCGACAAGTCGCGCGATGTTATTACACATGACTTTGGCGCCAACTACAGCAAATACCTTGGACATGTACCTTTAAAGAGAGAAAAGAAATAACGAGTTATGGCATATATGAAGCGCCGGGATGTGAAATAGTTTCACCTATACGTACATCCATTGAGAGTTTGAGACGATAAAAAGATTCAGTATAACCAGTACGAAGAAAAATCGTTTGACGTGTAACTTATCCATATCGGTTACGTTTCGAACAACACTGGGAGACAACTGTCTGCTAGACGGCTCACTGCACGTTATTACTAGGAGAAGTTGTCCAACACAGGAAAAAGGAGGACACGGTCGTTGGATGCACTCTATTGTCAAATTTAGACATACGGTGATCACTACGCGCTAATTAGTCCAGGAAGAATGATAATGACCTTTAATATAGTTATCGATGAAGGAGGTTACCAAACGTTTTGAAGAGAAATTCCGGCAATCATGACGAAGCAGATCGGTATATAAAGTTTGAAAGGGCAACAACGAATAAGTAACTTCCTCTGATCTTCTAACACTCATCAGACTGACAATCAGTAGTTGTCTTTCCTGTTTGCATGTAGTCTCGAACATTTTTACACTATCCGTTGTTCAGATGAATGCGATAAACAAAGTACTTTATATCAATTAAATAATTTGTTTGTGTTTGTTAACGTGCACCCTGCTAGGCCTAATATACTAGTCAAACTCCAACACGGACAGTCCAATTACAAATTATAGTTCAAAGCCACTTTCAAGTGTCATCGCTGTTGTCTGATCTGATTGTGGGCTTGATTAAAATGTTTCAGATCAGCGAACAGATGTATGCGTGGGGATTACCTTTCAAGATGCCGTAAATGTCCTGCCAACCCAACCCAGTTTCAATTCCTTATTGAAATCACGAAGAATTGAAACCATTAATTTGTTTGTCTATTGAACGCCTAAGTAGAAATTTACGACCGGCGGCACTTTTCAACTCGGTCGTGGAAAAGAAAATGGAAAGCTGGCCTTACTGTAAAACGGCGGCTTCCTTTAGACTTCGGCACACTTTGTTTTCCAAGGTCATTTTCAAGCGTTTGAAAACTAGCGCTAAATCATTAAGCAATGTCATTGTACTTCGCGAAACAACTATAATTGCTGATAAACTGTAAACAGAGCAGATACCCTGTCAGAAAAACAAATATTTATATTCGACCTTGCGGCCTCATGCTGATCAATTGCGTTGGTGAAAGTTTGGGCGGGAAACAGATATAATCCTTCCTCCGCAATTTCCTAAACACCCTTTACAACGCCCAGACAATGGCTACAATAAACCGAAACTAAATCTTAATTTGGTAAAGTTCTATTTCTAGCATTTGCAATCGACCCTTGCATGACAACCACCAAAATCTTCGAGTTTATTTGGGAGGTGGTCGCGTAGCAATCATCACCTGACATGCATGTGACTGCAGAAGCCTTGAAAAAGTAAACCAATTTCAAAAAGCAAATTGTTACCTTGGATAAACTAAATCCTATATGCATGGATTTGAATATTATGTATATTGTATATCACATATATATATAGCATATTACATGGCCGCGTGCAGAGATACGAATTTTATCTTCGATATCTATATATCTTTATCGATATATCTATATGTAATAAATCTATTTATTTCATAAAAAATACAGAGTTTTTGGCTACTGAGAAAAATCGTATTTCAACACACGTATAAATTAATACGATATGTTTACGTGTGAAAAACGATCCAATGATTATCTTTTTTGAGTGAAGTAAAAATTAATTCTCAATTTAGATTGTCTGTGTTAATGTTTATGAAATAAACGGAATGATATATACCTCGTGTTAAACAGGATATCTCTCTCGTTTGCTTCGCTTACTCGTGAGATATCCTGTTCAATACTCGAAATAAATTCCATATTTCCGCCCACCATGATGTGTTATTCTCTATATCTATCTATCTATCTATCTATCTATATATATATATATATCTCTATATTGGAAACCTACGTTTTTGGGTACACCAATATATATTCATGTTTTATTTCTATATATATATATATTAATAATATCTATATATAATTCAATGATATACACTAGTATCACGCGTGCGGGCAGGACAGCCACGGTGCAGGTTAAAAAATAATGTAAATTTTAGCATTTCAAAGAAGTCGCGTTCACGGTTAACTTATAGTTACATCCAAAATATTTCTGAATACTGTGGCAGAGTGCAGGCGTTGTAAACAGAACGTCGAGATTACTCGTGTGACTAGCTAAGATTTATTCATTCATTCTCTCTGTTTTCAGGAATAATTATTTTCTTTTGCAGGGTTATAATTTCATGCCTATGAGATTCCAAATATATTGCATATATTCGCAACAACATGTAGCTATTACCTCGTTCTTTTAAAAACCCCGCTTAACTTTCTGAATAAAAACAGAAATTTAAAGCGTTTTTTTAGAGAACTGTTCTGTTGCTAATATATGCTAATATAGGTTAAAACGTCGCATAATTGTCGCATCTAATTCAGACGAATTTATTTCATATATTCCTTCGCCGATAAGTCAGCGTAATAATGCGACCTCGTTTTAGACAACGAATTTTATTCAGATCGACGCATTTAATTGTTGAACAAAATAACAAGTATTCTGGTACTCAAAAATTATGCAGCTATATTAAATTATTTGAAAGGATTCAAAAGTTCTGTATATGATAATTTTAGCAGTGATATTGTGAGACCAAAAGTAAAGTCAGCCGCCATCCGTTGAAAGCGGTCACGGCATTCGGCGAATAATTATGAGCATTAGATTTGAATACGGACGAATTTGTTTCATTACAATTCTGCGCGCACTCTCCGACATTCATACTTTCTCGGAAAGTTATGTTTGTATTCAAAATATTGTCAGACACAAAGCGGACAGACTGAGAACTGTTTTTAATCCATAATATAAATAATTAGTTTATATATACAAATGTGCAGACATCAAAGTAAACACAGTCTTGACAATTATAAGCCCTCTCACAATTTCCACTGAACCCTTTAATCGTGTTTGAAGTGAAAGTGAAACCATATCATATATGGATGAGTAATGAGACCTACAGCGGTGTTCAGTAAGCGTAGCTGGGATTTTTTAGTGTGTGTGTGTGTGTGTGTGTGTGTGTGTGTGGGGGGGGGAGGGGGCAAGCATTTAAATTTTCCGTTATATATATATATATATAGATATACCGTTTGTCCAGCTTCTCAAGTACGTCTTAACACGCTTAGGCAAAGTTTCAAAAGCGTTACAATATTCCCAAATTGAGCGGTCAAGTTGTACTTCATTAAAAGTAGTGAAAGATCTTCGGCGTCCCTTGGAACAACTTCGCCTTCTCCAAACTCCCAGGCATTAAGAAGAGCATGCACATTCTCAGTTCTCAGGGGTATTAAGCCATTGCTCTTGACTTTGACACTGACTAAATTTCCTATTTTCCAGAGATTTTGTCCAAACTAAGTCAAACTTACCAAACATATTTATCATACAGTAAGGAACTAATTTACGGTTTTGTTTCCATGACAACAAGGTCACGTGACTCATTAGCGGCAATATTGGATGAAAACCTAAAACGTTCTTGAGGCACGAGTATATATAATTTAAACAATTAAACAGCGTAATTTGATGCAAATATTGATCTAGTTGAAAGATTGTATAGCTTTACCGTTAACTTTTAGCGAATGATTTTTCCTCTTTTCCTACCATTCAACTTAACATGATAAACGTAATTAAAGTTTGCATCAAATTACGCTGTTTAATTGTTTAAATTATATATATTCGCGTGCCTCAAGAACGTTTTAAGTTTTCATGTGACCTCGTTGTCATGGAAACAAAACCGTAAATTAGTTCCTACTGTATGATAAATATGTTTGGTAAGTTTGACTTAGTTTGGACAAAATCTCTGGAAAATAGGAAATTTCAGTGTCGAAGTCAAGAGCCATGCCTTAATACCCCTGAGTTGTACTCAGCACCACCACTCAGCACCACTCAAGCACCACCATTTCACTGGAAGAAAGGTCGTCAGAGTAAAATTGGTAAAAAGTGCTCAGTTTCTCAGTTGATTCGGCAGGGGCGTCAAATTCATTTTGGTTAAAGAACGTAGTTGGTGAAATACAACGTGTCTTGAGGTCTGTGATGATAGTGTCTAAAACAACATTATAGTCAGCATCTTTGGAAATTAGCGTAAGCCGGGAAAGATTTCTGTGGTTAATAAAGTTTATTATTATTATAGACTTCGATTTCAAAACTATTTTTCGCGCCAAAAATTGCTGAATGCATGCTTCAATCAATTGGCATGAACACGGATGTTCAGGAAGGGGCCTTGAACTTTGTCTGTTGCATCTTTCGTCATCACTAGGATGTCAAACTAAAACTAGAGCAGGAAAATTCAAAGCTGCTGAGTCCATTTATCAGGCCATGCGCATCAGATTTGCACGTACTTGAGATCTTTCTTGAGCTTAATTCTGTTACAAACAGCTTTCCGACATACGACAATTCAAGGAATTTCCGACAAACACCCTGCGAAGCCGTTTGGGGGGAGAGAGCTGTCCCCCTGTCCCCCCTCTATAGCTACGCCACTGCCGGTGTTGAATATTGTGAATAATTGGCAAACAGTATATATATTGAGCAAGGATATCACGACAATTTTATCAATAGGATAACACTACTGATGATTGACATGAACAATGTATAGGTGAAAATGAAGCCAAGGGCGTTGGCGTAAACGGTGATGTATAGATGACGGTAAATAAATATTTGTTCTTACTGAATGTTTTATTGTATCTTGACATTCCAACTCTTTTGGCCATCTTTAATAATTGTTTTTATTAACGATTCCTTGCTCGACTAGTGTTGCCGTATGGTGTATTAAAGTGAGTGAATAATGATGATAACTAATATTTTATTAGGAAGCCCTATTCATTATTACAAATAAATAGTGAATTTATAATAGTGAGATAGATAATATAATTTAGAATAGTGAGATTATGAATGATTACGTGTCTGTTTTACATGAAATAGATAAGAAAATTAACCATGTGTCATTGGTTCAATATAACTTATATATATTATTAATAAAGTGTTTAAGGAAGACTGTCGCAAATATAAGATATATATATGTGCATAATATAAGATATATATGTCAAATGTGCATAATATAATATATATGTGCATAATATAAGATATATAATATGTGCATAATATAAGATATATATGTGCATAATATAGGATATATATGTGCATAATATAAGATATATATGTGCATAATATAAGATATATATGTGCATAATATAAGAGATATATATGGGCATAATGTAAGATATATATGGGCATAATATAATACAACATGATTTGAAGAAATGTATATATTGTAATGGATACATTTTATATTGGTATATGGATTTAATTTGTAGATTAAGGTTAACAATGATAGATATAAAGAAAGGCTATGTATATTTGATACGTATATCATTTAACCAACTTAAACGTGGTCTATCAAACGCTAGTTTTTAAACTCTCTTTACAATTCATGCCTATATAGTTGCTAATGATTTTTTTATTTAGAATTCTTACTTTATTAGTGTAAATAATTTTTGTTTAGTATACGTGTCGTAGTAATTCATGATTAATTGTTTGTATTATTAATTAGTTTTAATTCTTGAGCTGTAATGAGGTCCTCAATCAGCATCAGTTCATCAGAGGTAAAGCTAAATAATATAGATCAAATAAAATGATATAAAACTAAAGAATATCAGTTGTATGTTCGTATTGTATAGAGTCCCAGTTGGTTTTAAAACTTCAAAGTATTATAATTTTACTAAAAATATCAATCGGAAAGTTACGTATGAAAAAGGGTGTTATTTCTACTATGTCTGATTGTTCTTCTTGATGTATTTCCTTTACGGCTCGTTTGTTATCGTCTGTTATCTGATATGGTTGTTTTATTGACACGTTTCGAGGTTGTATTTTAATTGGAGTTCTATTTTTCCATTTTCCTGTTTACTGATGTTGGTTATCTTATCCGGTTAGTTTCCATTTATATCTTTCTTTAGGTTTTCTTGCTATATTTCTTGCGAAAGTTACAGTAAAATGTATGGAACAGAACCCCATTGTAACGAACCCCGGATAACGAACACATTCCAGGCGTCCAAACGTAAAATATACTTGGATAGTAGTAACGAACATGTCTCAAGTGAGATGGAAATCCACTTTATTCTCTGATCAATTCAATCAACTTCATCACTTTTGACTTCTTCTTGTGTTGAAAGATATAGAACAAGGTTGCCAGAGTTTCTAAACCAATGAGTTGTTTCTTCCCTTTCCAGTTATAACTTGGCATGAAAGTGTCAATGGCACATGACCCACGATCTCTCGCCTGCATTCTTCGGTCCTGTACCAGCTTAACGGCAGGAAAAGGTTAGGATTAGGGTTGGTTAGGGTTAGGGTTAGGATTAGGGTTGGTTAGGGTTAGGATTAGGGTTGGTTAGGGTTAGGATTAGGGTTGGTTAGGGTTAGCGTTAGGGTTGCACTGTTCAGCTTCCGAAGCCGACAGTGGCGTACATCTTCGGAAAAGTGACGTCATCTTCGGAAAGGTTATCAAGCTCGTGATGCAGAACAATACATATCATTAGTTTGCCAAATTTATTGAATTAGTTGTCAACCATTAAGTGTAAATACAAAGCGGTGACAACAAGAGCAAGAAACAGGACAAAGTCCCAATTGATATCAAACACCCGAGTCCTATTAGTTCAAGATAAAATCATAACAAATCAAAGTAAAGACTAGATCGATAATGCAATTTAGTAATTAGTATACAGGAAATTGAATATTATTAGATTAGTTAAGTTGACAGTAAGGATCTTTTGTCAGGTAAAATATATGACTGGAGTTTTGACAAATGTTTTAAATTATATTCTTAAAGGTATTTATGCTAGAGACACTTTTGACATGTTCAGATAAGGCATTCCAGATAGTAATAAGAGTATTTTACGAGTAGTAATACAATTAACATTTTAACTACAAGTATACACCAGGCCAAGTCTTGATTTAAAAAGGAGCACAAGGTCTTTCGATTCTCTTCTATATTCCCAAAGTAGAAGGATAGATTAAGGAGACGCTGTTTATAATTTATTAAGATATTTAGGATAGTTTGGTTATAAATTTCATATAGCCCTTGAACATTTTCTTATATTAAGGTGACCAAAGCTCGCCATATACTCACTTGCATACTGGGGCGAACAATTGAACAGTATATAGGAGTTTTCTGCAGTTTCAACATCTTGAAAATCTCTACATATAGTTTCCTAACAAGACCCAGAGTACGGTTGGCTTGTACAGATATCCGTTCTATTGTGTGCAGGGACCAATACAGGTTATCGGTAATGTATTCCAAAATCAGTAATCTTGCAGACGGATGAGATTTTTTTTTGGAGATGTTAGTGGTCTTACACTTGCACGTGTTGAACTACGCAGAGAGGCAGGTCAGATCTGCATCAGATCTTGTTGAAACCGAACACTTGTATCTGATGGTTAGTTCAGAATGGTCTTATATAATTTCGAATCATCAGCAAATAAAGCGAGCTTAGAATTTTATTTAATGTACCCTGGCATATCATATATATAAACCAGAAACAAAAGGGGCTCAAGAATAGATCTCTGTGTGACACCAGAAAAGATCAGTTTAGACTATCCGAGGAGGGATAAGTTTTCTGATGAGAGCAAGATGATAAACTTTTTCAAAAACTTTGCTAAAATCTAAGTAGATTACATCTTTACCCTTTAAGATAGAGCTTCGATAATTTCTTGGTAAACTCCAAGAAGTTGGGTGAATGTCGACTGTCGACAAGAACTGTCTTTGTTGTATATCGATATAACTGAGGTGAGATGTGGACATATATAGCAACATTGAAAGGATAATTAGTAATGAAATTTATAGGCATATAATTTTCAACTATTAATGCAATCACATTTTTCAAACACTGGTCTGGAAATATTCTTAGTGATAAAGATTGATTGAAGAGGTGACAAAGAGAGCGAGTATCTGGAACTCTCGGCCTTGAGTATAGTCTGCTCGGGATCTTGTCTGATCCGGATGAGCTTGTTTGGATCGATTGCACTTAGTGCATTTGCCACTTCTGCAGATGGTGTAGGTTGAATAGATGACAAGAGGTGGTGTGCATTACCGGTTGATGAAGCAGGTGAAATTGCAGTAGCAGCAGAGACATCATTATAAAATACAGACTGAAAATAGAGATATATATTGCATTGCATATTCAGATCCTCAGATCGATCTCAATGTAAACAGGACCTAAACTGGCATCCTTGGAGGTGCGAGTTAAAATTTCGCTTGTTTGAGTGAACAAGTTTCGTTGAGTTGTAGATCTTTGTTTTCCCAAGCAATGCTGCCTCAGAAAAATGTTGAGTCCCGGACAGGAATCGAACCTGTAACCAAATCATGCAGTTCGATTCCTGGATATGAGCTTGGCCGCGATCGTCCATCTATCATCTGTCTACTCTTGCAAGCTCCCATGTTCACTACAGAAGTGTATATATATATAGTTAACACAAGTGGTTGTATAATAAAATTATTCCCCACTTGAGATAACATCAACTTGAGATCGAATATAAAGTAATAACTCCAGATCAGATGCTTGGTCGGATGGCACGTTTCATTTTATAACAAAATACAAAACATATCCACGCGTGATTCAAAATGTGGTCGGGCGGTGAATGATGAGCTAGAATCAAGGAATTGTTATGAGGAGTTAAGAATTTTGAAGGAGTCAAAAGGGGTCATAGAAGACCCCGAAGTCGTCAATCGAAAAACACGGCACATGGTAACGCAAGATTAAAAATTGAAATTCGACAAGCGCCAGGGATATGAGATCCACGCACACGCCAAATTTGATTTGATTTCATGAACAAATCTGCGATTGGTGGCGTTTTGAATTTTCATGATGCTACGCGGGCGTGCAAGATGGTCTTTTCTAGAAAAATGGAAGTTTTTCAACCTGATTTATGATAATTAATGATATTAACATAATGTGTATTGTTCGGAAAATTCAAAAGCATTGGTAATAGGTGTCGCATCAGTTATGGCTATTTAGAACAAAGAGGTAGTTGAATTTTGGATGTTTTTCACCCGGACAGGAAAGAGTTAAGGAATAGAAACGGTCAGACGAGTAAGAGTTCGAAAGAGAGAACACATGCGAAAGCTGTTGTATGAGCCAGATTAAATCTTTCCTATCTGGCCCAGTCAAAATCGGTCGTGCCAGGTTGAGATTTCAGCCCGGCTACTGAGGTATGGTTAAGAGGGAGAATAGAAATCACGCGGTGTCGAAAGCGGTCAAGCGGTAACAAATATGGCATAAAAACAAAGCTATTTAAATGATTTTCCATACCATACCTCAGTAGCCGGGCTGAAATCTTAGCACAGGCTGGAATTTCTTCATGTTCGAAAAACACAGCACACGGTATATAACGCAAGATTAAAAATTAAAATTCGACAAGCGCCAAGGCACACGAGATCCACTCACACGCCAAGTTTGATTTGATTTCATACAAAACTCTGCGATTGGTGGCATTTTGAATTTTCATGATGCTATGCGGCGTGCAAGATGGCCTTTTCTAGAAAAATGAAAGTTTAATTTTCAACCTGATTTATGATAATTCATATTAACATAATGTATCTTGTTCGGGAAATTTAAAAGTACTAGTAAAAGCCGGTTTATTGTGCTTTCAGAAAATGTGTTACAGTGTAGCTTTTGCAACAGTTATGGTTATTTCCAGAGATATCAATAGAACAAACGAGCGGAGGTAAGACCCTGGGTACGATGTTGACGTATTTACTGCGAGCTGTCAATAGAGTCACACCACAGCGTGTATAATACGCCTATAATACGAGATTGACGCTGGTAGAGAGTAGCACCAACGTTCGGGCGAGGGGATTAGTTTTATAAAACAACAAATATCTTACGCAGCTCTCATTGAAATACCTGTTGGAAAGTTTCTCTAATTCATTAGTATAATTTCTTTTTGAAATTTCGCATAATTAGTGTGCTTTCTCGCGTATAATTATGTAGCCTGCGTGAAGACTACTCTATAGTAGAACTGATATTGTCACAACCGTGGAGCCAACTACGGGCTGTCGGAAAGTGAGGTACTAACCAGCTCTTTCTTTATCGGGTCTTACACTGTGTCACTGATATCTCTACTATTCACTCTCTGTATATACTAATTATGCTATTTGGAAATATTCTTGTCCCTCCTTCATTATATATTAGGGAAAACGAGGGATGAACGGGAACACGTCTAAATCTCATGGCCCGTATATAACATGCCGGTATATATAACATATGCCCGTATATATATAACGTCACGTTACCACCATATGGAAAATAAATAGTGTTGTAAATATTTGGTCTGGTTTCTACTCTAAATTTTGCAAGATTTGAATCCCTGCTAACACCCGGCCAGGCGAGGGAAACGTTTTCGATACACACATATACCACAAAAAATCTCGATTACGACGCCAATATACACCATATTAAGATGGCAATCTTCGAACAGTGAATGGATATATTCATTTGCTTGTGCATGTAGACCATAGGCCAGGGATTATTTTAAGGAATTTTTATCACTGCACAAAGAGCTGAAAAAGGCATAAAATCTAACTTCAGTAGCACGTTAAGCAGCGATGGAGCACTGAGTAGCTCGGTAGCTTGTCAGTAATCAACTATAGTGATACTGTCATTCGCATTTTCAAAATATAACAATGGTCAAACAGTAGCACACTGGTAAGAGCCACAGACGCATCGACCTGATAGAAGCCTCAAGCATGTTATGTGGGGTTTGCTGGTTGGCACCGTTCATGGGTAGTCGGCTAAATAGTGAGAACACTAGCGTTTTGTTTATTATGGCGGTATCTTGAAAGTTGAAATGCCAGAAATGGTAGAAACTAGTTTTAGTTAGCTTCTGGTCTGTATAAGCTGGGCATAAGGCTGTTAGTTTACGGTACTCTTAACGTTATCAGAAGATAGTGGACCAGGGTCATTTGCTAATTTTAATTTTGATATTAAATAGTATATGTTGGAATGTAGTATGTATATTGTGCCTTTGAACAAATTTCTGATGCAATCCTTTCACGAATAACACCCATTCTTAAATATTAAAGAAAAATTTATCACTGCACAAAATTGCGTTTATCACTACACAAATCTCATTTATCACTGCACAAATTGGTTATCACTGCACGTTAAAATAATCCCTGCCATAGGCAATTTATTGTTTGACAGTACTTGTACATAACATTCATTAATTAATTATACTGTAACGAAGTTCAAAGGGATTTTGCAAACCAAAATAAACGAGTAACAAACTTCTAATTTAGGTAAAAATGTTCAATTCATGTTCATATTGTCAGATACGAGTTTATCTGTTCCTCTATTTAAATTTTATTTTTCTTCTTCTTTTTGGTCGAATTGTATTCCGTGTGATATACATAGGGTTAAATTTTGTAGGGGGGGGGGGGGGCTAAACATAACTTGCCCGAATAAATGATGACGTCAATATTGATTTATTTAATGCATAATCCCTGAAGAAGACGAATTGCCTTCGTATTAAACATGCACGATTTGGACATTGGTCCGGAAGCATGCTTCCCCGAGAACATTTTTGAATTCGTGTATTTCCTGCACAATACCCGGACGCCTGGCTATGTCACTGACTATTGCTCAACGAAGAACAACAATGAAATCCCAGATTAATTCCCTCAATGAGAATCCGTTATAATGTCATTAAGTTGCATTCAAATATTAGAATAAGTTAAGACAGGACCCTTTTTGCCCGAATCACAAGACCATTTCTGCCCGAATAGAGCTGGTCGCTGGTGAAGTGATGATAGAAGGAATGATGTAATTAAATGATGTTGTTGGATCAAGTGCTGCTGTAAAAGCAATGATTCAAATTCTGTCCATTGGCCACACTTTACATATCCGTGTTCATTTAGGAACATCTCACCCTTCTTTCTCAGTCCTCCCATTTCGCAAGTCTTACGATTTCGAAACAAATGTGTGGATTCTTGCCTAACTCCGTGTGGGTTTTTACTTTTTACATCCTTTGCATTTGCAAAACAAGGCACATTCTTTCTTGGAGCGTAAACATGGACACCAAGACATGCATCCCTGGCCCAGGTCAACACAGAATTAATTTTGAGGCATGCTTACACTTAGAAAGTGTCCCAGGCTCACCCTTGGGTTACCTAACCGCTATTTAAACAGTCTTTAAAATGAAATCGGTAAAGGTAGCCTCACTCTATGTAATTAATATTAAGTGTCGACCGAACTTGCTGAGAAAAGGACAATTACGTTCAAAGCAACTGCCAACTAACAGTAGCTAAAATCTACTCCAAAAATCTTCGTACACTTCGTCAAAAATCCAAAAAAATCTTTAAAAAAATCCGAAAATCTTACTAATTTTAATAAAAAAACAAAAAAACACTTAAAATCTCAAAATCATCGCAAAGTCGAGAAATCCCATCAAATTTTGAAATATCCTATTTAAACCCTTAAAATGCCCTTATATCCATTACATAAAGCTATTTAAAAACAACAATTAGCATGTATTTTTCGTTGCTCATTTGCATATTATGCAAATTTTAATATTCATATTGTGCCTTGATCTCGACCTGATCTTGATCATGAAATTTTAATCATTGCACTGGTCCTGATATAGTGACGTATACACGCACTTAAGTATTAAAATAACAATATTTCTTATATTTTTACTATACTAACACAAGCATATAAATCTTAGCAGAAAAGTAAGCGCTTCCTTGTTTTTCTTTGCCCCCCTTCTGTGAAACTAATCCCGGTTATGCCTCTGAATAAAATATTGTATCATTAATAATGATTTTATCAAGCACGTCGATTTAATTTGTTTTGAAAAAAATAACGGAAAAACGGAAAAAGGAAAAAGTTTGGCGAAAACAAAAAAAAAACAGAAAAAATATTCCGAAAAAATCTTGAAAAAATCCCAAATCCCAGAAATTTGGCAAAAAAATCGCAAAATCCGGAGAAAAATTGCAGGGATTTTTTAATCCCAAAAATCTTCGTACGCTTTTTTTCAGAGTAATTTACCCCTCGGCTAAAATTATACCGACATAAATTAAGTGTCGATACTTCATGTTATTTTCATATTGCAACTTCAGTCACATGACTTGTAAAGAAATAATATAATGGCCGCCAGGTGGAAAATAATTTGTGCTTTCATGACTTTGTGGTATTACTGCAGCGGCAGTACCTTTCCCGTTCCACTTCTGATGTGGTCTTCCAAGAGGTACGTATGTTCTGTGAACAGCTGAATACAAGTTATGAAAAAAAGATAAGGGGAGTAGGCTGATTTTTATGATGTACACTGTAAAGTGTCACTGTGTCACGACTCATCTATTGAAGTGTGCATACCACGAACTATGTTTATTTTAGTTAAAACAGTTAATTTCAGCACAAAGTAATTTTCCAAGAGAGGCAGTTCAAGTGTTCAAATGGTTTACTCAGGTTTCTTTTAGGGGGGGGGGGGGGGGGGGGTCATTTGCCCCCTTGAAAAATGCTTGCCCCCTTTTGTAAATTGCCAAGGTGCTCAATCCACCCCAATTGGGGTGTTTTGCCCCCTTTTGTTACATTTTCTAAAATAAACCCTGTTTACTGCTGTCATTTAAAAAGTTTACTACAAGTGTTTAAGTGTTTAAATGGTTTACTATACAAGTGTTCAAATACTGGATTATAGCAAGCATTCAAACGGGTTCATCTGAAGTGTCAAAATAAATGATTTGCTTCAAATGTTTGGACAATTTTCTCTCTGCAAATTTGGTGCATTTTCTTTCTAACTAGTGCTGATAACATTTTCCATGTACAGTAATTGCAAAACTGAAAGCAGCTGAGTAATTTAGAAAATTTACCATGACGAACAGCTCGAAAAAAAGAGAATAAACACACAATTATTATTTTTGTTACGCAATAGCGTTTTAAATTTGAAATTCATTTAATACCAAAAACCAGTTACCAGCCTTGTTGTGTCAAGAAAGCATGTGCATGCCACTGTAGTTTCTCTGTTTTGAATTACAGGTAGATAATCTTTGTAACTTTAACTAGTGCAGTATATAATTTTCAATATCTTTGCATTTGATAGTCTGGATGTTGATGATCAAATACTGGCTGGCCACACTTTCAGTTATGAAGATGTTCAAGATAGATATTTAGACAAATTAAACAGTCAATCAAATACAGTTTGTGTATTTGTACAAGATAAGGTATGTGTGTTATTGTGAATGTATAATTTTGAATTAAACACTTATTGACCAAGTTGGAGGTCTTTACAGCAAAATTATCCTGCCCACTTTTTTGCCCACCCAAAATTATCCTGCATTAAGACTGCTCACGAGCCAAGCCATATAATAATGATTCTTAATGCTCCTAGCATTATAATCAAACATCCCCTTCGAATAAGCACCCCCTTTTACAAGGCTACAAATTACTGTCGTTCATCGGTCAATGACCGACCATATTTTTCGTTTTGACCGACCAGATCTTGTTATGGTCGGTCATCTGACCGATTGAATCAGTCAGTTGGGTACTGTATTCTGAATTTTGACAATTATTATGTGCCACTGCAAAATATTGTCTTTCCGTTAGGCCTATATTACACCAAATTTTGTTTGTTTAAATTTATTAGTAAAAATGCTGTGTATAAATATCGGAAAAATTACCGGTGAAGAAATCTAAAACTATCACGGTAATCGTCGTTCGTGCAATTAATATTCTCTAGTTTTCGGGCCAAAATATCTCTACAACATGACGTACTGACCATCGACACGTTACACCGCTGGCAATTTAGCTCACAGCACCAGAAAACAACATGGAGTCGAAAGTAGAAAATATAAATATTAAACACGATCTCAAAAAACTAGAACAAATCCTTAACAATGTAAATACAAATGAAAACGAAGCTAAAGTTTTTTGCGAGAGTTTACTCGACAAGTACAATTCTCAAATCACCTGGTTGCAGGAGAAAAAGGCTATTATTAGCGAAGAAAATTCTGACAGGGATGATATTGGGCAAATATTAATCCGTGACGATATCGAAAGTGAAAAACCCGGGTTCTTTGCTTGCGATAATATTTTAGCCTTACGGCTGTCTATAGGACTCTTCTGTACCGGTTACCAGTTATGTTTTCCGTGGACGAGGTTCCCTCAGTTGGTTGAGTCCAGCTTTTCGTCTAGCCGTAACCTGGTTGCACGTTATTGAATTTACCGAAGGAGAATTTACCTTGGTAGATTGTTTGTAGTGCTGTGCGCCAGAGGGCCGGAGCCGGAGCTCCGGCCTATTTTGCCGGAGCCGGAGCTGGAGCCGGAGTTTGTTCAGCTCCGGCAAAACTCCGGCAGCACTTAACCGCTTCGTATTGACTAGATAGATCATTTTTATTTATCCACGCTTACACCGTCAGCAGAAGATGCTTGATGGGGAATGATCGGTACGTTTTCTCTTCTCAGCAGTCGCTTCTTCTCGCGGAGCTTTCGTTTTATTACGCAAACACGGCAAAGAAGCCAGATGAAGTCAGACACGATTCTTTGTGAACAATTTTAACGACATTGAAAGGTCTTCCATTGTCTTGAACACTGAACATATGTCATATCATATGCTAATCTAGAAGAGCTGAGAGGATATATTGGTATCGCCACAAGAACGAATGGCCGGCCCTAACACGGCTGGATGCACTGTCATATTTGTCTTGTCCTCCGTCATCTGTCACGTCTGAGCGCGGGGAACATTGTTACAAAAAAACGGTGCACCCATTTGCCAGCGAACATCGGTAAACTTGCCTTCATCAAGTTCAATTATAAAAAGTTTTAACCACATTGACTTATCGACTGCTTCTTGTGTCGCGCAACTGCAACGCCAATACCGTCAAGCCTGGATATAATTTTTGTTTGCCCTGCCTGTCAAAATGACCAGCATCAATCAGATTGTGCCTGTCATAAAACAAAACTACCTGTCACTAAACAACTGTAAACAAGACTATAATTAAATAATATAATGTATTTCTTATGTACTAGCAAGTGTTAACAAGTGTTACTGGTAACAACAATTAACTTATGGAACCATTACGCATTTACGTGTCTCTATTCTCTAAAGTCTCTTTGATCAGTTTAAAATTAAATAAATCCTTATAATAAATCTTCAGGTAGGAAACCTGCAAAACTACTATGAGTATTGAGTACTACAATGAGTATTATCACTATTTACACTAAATTACTAATATGTCATTATCTGAATTAGAGTCGTTGGACTTGGATAAATGTTTCTCATTGAAGTCATTGTCAGTGGTCAAGTCTAAGAACTCTTGGTCATCACTATCAGACTCCAAATCGAGTGATTGGAACAATCAAGATGGCCGTCAAAACGGGACATGATCGCGCCAGTATTTCAGAAGCGTGGACGCGAAACACGGTCTGAATGAGGGGGTTCAATATACAAACGAAAAGTGATCGATTCAAAACAAATAATAATTGATTCTGCCATGAAATTGGAAGTAAATTTTACCGAAAAACGTTCCGGACAAAATGACCGACACAATCAAATTTGTGACTGTCAAAACCTTGTAAATGACAAATTTGTACCGGACAATGTCCGTGACCGGACGCTAATATCCAGGCTTGAATACCGTGTATCATGCATAGTACGAAATGTTCAACCTCGTACCCAAAGACCCTGGGTACGAGGTTGCGAAGTGTTAAAATCAAAAACAAAGATAGTGCTTGTGCTTCCAGCCTTCCACTTTGAAATGTGAAATTGCCGTAAAATTTCCATAAAATTTCGAATTTTCCTCGGATGCCGGAGCTGGAAATTTTCTGCCGGAGCCGGAGTTTTTTTTGCCGGAGCCGGAGTTTTTTTGGCCGGAGCCGGAGCTGAAAAACCGGAGTTTGCACAGCACTAATTGTTTGCTGACTATTTCTACGGCGAGGGATGTGGTTCCCTCGTCGGATATTAGGCTATTACGTCTGCATGGGATGAGTCTTCCTGGACAGCCAATTGATAGCCGGATGGAGCTGCTCGACGACAAGGTTCCATTTGCATGCTGCTGGCAGATTATTCTATCTGCTTAGGGACTCGGGGTTTCCCTCAGTAGATTGAAGCCTAGCGCTATTGAATCAGCGAGGGATGCGGTTCCCTGGGCGCTGGATAGCAGGCTATTGCGTCTCCATGGGGCAGCTGCAGGGCGACAAGGTTCCCCTAGCACGCCGGGGGACACGGTATTCCCTCGGTAGATTTAGCGCTGGCTATTGCATTTAATGGGACATGGTTCCTTGGGGATGATTTTCCCTTAGCAGCCAATAGCTGCATGGTGCGGCAGGGTGACAAAGTTCCCCTCGCATGGGTTGGAGCTGCAGGGTGACTAGGTTCCCCTAGCACGCTGCCTGCATGTTATTGCATCTCCCTGCATGTTATTGTATCTCCCGGGGAATCATAAATTCCCTCAGTAGATTGCATGCTGGCTATTGCATCTGCAATGGTGGTGGCAGATTGATTCATCTGTTGGGGAAGAGGTTCCCTATCGCAATTGATAACTGGGCTTGGAACCCTGCCAGGGAAGCAGGTTCCCTGGTGGGGTACATACATGGTGGCCACAGCCGGGAATGCGGTTCCCGGCACGTTTTTGAACACTAAGTGGCGATTGCTGTGGGACGATCGGGTTCCCTCAGCATGTGTTTCAGCGTTTTACATGGGGAGAAGAGGTTCTCCTGGAGACCAGGTTCTCCCGCACGCTGGTGGTTATATTCCGCGGATGGGCCCTTCGGCAGTGCTACCGAAGGGCTACAAGCACAGACGTTACGTGTCTTGCTTTCCATGGCTTGCCGGGTGATACTTGTTTTATAACTAGTGCATGTATGTGTTGTCACTTAATTGTCCTTGTGCGTGTTCTGTATGCACATTTGCGTGTCCGTTGTGTGCATTGCATGTGTTTTGTTTGTTCTTAAGCTTTTTGCGACGTTTACCTTACACCACCCCTCTAGTGAGCTGCCACGGGCCAAGCAGTCCTGCGAGACGCCAAAAAAACCCTCACCCCCCAGCCCCGGGGACTACAAGTCACACTACCAAAGTAGTGGAGGATGATCTAACGAGACTGGAATAACGAATTCACTTACCGCCTAGTCTCCCAGACAAACCTGAAAGCCGCAACCAAAAGCCGACGACAGGATCGTTGCACGGCTCAAGAGATTCCCTGGGGACTGCGATCCTCCAAATTTGTAGTGTGCTTTGCCGGTTTGTGAAGTGGCGTACACACCGGATTGTTATTAATGTATAATAATAATATTCTAAGCTATAAATTATGCAAAGAATTCCCAAACTTGAGTTTATTAGTGTTTGCTCTATCTGGATCAAACTTGTCTGAAGTCGAAAGGACTATCAGTTTTTTGACATCAAGTCTTTCGGACAAACGTCTCAAAAGGTCGCACACCGTTCTAGAGAGCAGAACGGTGCAAGAAAATGAGTGCGAAGAGATTTTGCAGCACATAAAAGTTGATTTTATTGTTGTATTGTTTCTGTATGTTGTTGTAAAATAATCTGGCACTGAAGCTACTTGTCACTAGAATAGAAAATAAAGAAGATAATTTTTGAAAATTGTGTTTAATAGTATATTTTTAAAAAAACGTTGGTGTTATTACCTCAGCAATATATTATGACATCATCAACAAGATGTTATGATGTCATCGCACGTCTAAATCAATTTAGACGTGCGAATGACCGCATGCCTTCATTTTTTATATGACAAAGCCTGGCTTCATACCACACACCTTGACAACATACAGTACATACTGTATGTTAAATTGAAATGTGTACTTTAGACTAGTATTAACATTCATGCAAGAGTCTGCGATAGCACCCCCGATAGCCCTGCGATTCCTGACCATACGCTGTATGGAGCCGCACCTAATTGGGCACAGTGTCCTGAACCAATTCAATCTTTGGAGGGTGTAGCTCTGTCGGAGAGGGATTTACGCTAATAGCTGAGGTACAGTTTACAGGACCCAGAGATCCACAAAGACGGGAGCGGTCTCATAGGTAGAGCAGCCCCAGGCGAGCCTAAACTCCCCAACTTACTTGTTACAATGTTGCCGAGAATTACCCTCTCCTGACCAGAACTACTGTCACACATAAAGTGGAGAAACAACTTACCGTATAATAACAAATTACCCCTACTGTAGCCTACCGCCTGAACAATGCATGCAGGGAACCAAACAAAGGCCAGACCTTGAGGTTTGATCCCAAATCAGAGCCACATCAAACTAGAGGATGGAAATGACTGGGACATTTCCTATGGAGGATTCCCTTAGGAGCATTGCTGTGAAGAGAACATAGCTGCGAACATGCACAATAACAGACGACATCAAGTTAATGGAACAACAAACGAGATTGCACACAGTAAACACATATGCAGCAGAACAGGAGACAAACAAGCATTTTGGTTATCACCCAGAATAGCTGGGGCTGCTACCAGTTCTACTGGCGCGATTGTACACACTAACAGTAAACTATCACCCGGAGTAGCCGAGCAGCAATGTTACTTTATACACAGTAAACACATGCGCAACAGAACAGGAGACAAACATAAATTAAATTAAGTCACCCAGAATAGCCGGGGAACAAACCAGATGTACTGGCGCGATTCTACACGAACTAACATTAATATAGTAGCCAAAACAGCGGACCAGATGCACTGGCGCGACGGTACACTAATGTTAATTGATACATAGACAACAAATACAGCAGAACAGGAGACAAACACAAAGGAAGTCACCCAGAATAGCCGAGGAATAAACCAGATGTACTGGCGCGATTGTACACACACTAACATTAAAATAGCAGCTAAGCAGCGAACCAAATTTACTGGAGCGACGGAGCAAACACATGCAGCAGAACAGGAGACCAACATAAATTAAGTTAGCCCGCAGACGAAAGCAAATACTGACAGCTGCCGACAATATGCAAGCAAAGACATAGCGCAAATACAGTCCCCCAACGGCTGAACGATAAGCAGCGTTGCAGAATATACGGACCCGCACAAACGCTAACAGCAGTTGAACCGGATGACCCCCACACGACTGAGCAACAGCAGGGAGCACAAATAATGCAGTCCCCCAACGACGGTACGGCGACGTTGCCTAGTACGGACCCGGAGGACTCCCCACACGACTGAACGACTGTACGGCGACGTTGCCCAGTACGGACCCGGATGACCCCCCACACGACTGAGCAACAGCAGGGAGCACAAATACAGTCGCCCAACGACGGTACGGCGACGTTGCCTAGTATGGACCCGGAGGACCCCCCACACGACTGTACGGCGACGTTGCCCAGTACGGAGCCGGATGACCCCCACACGACTGAGCAACGGCGACGTTGCCCAATGTAGACAACAGCTGAATGACAGCAAAGTAGCACAGTCCGAAGCACGGGAGCACAATAATGAGCTTGTTTGGTCAACAATCTCATCAGCTGTACGTTCCGGACGTCTGTGCTCATACACTTTCTGCAAAGTCTTACCCGCATGGCATGGTCTTCAAGAACAGCCGTGAGTGACCACAGGGGTGGAAAAACGCCGTTGGGCAGGTTTCGTGCCTCCAATCCCTTCTCCAGCTTAGCTGGAGGGTGGCGTTGGAGAGGGTAATTCTCGGCAACATTGTAACAAGTTAGTTGGGGAGCTTAGGCTCGCCTGGGGCTGCTCTACCTATGAGACCGCTCCCGTCTTTGTGGATCTCTGGGTCCTGTAAACTGTTCCTCAGCTATTAGCGTAAAACCCTCTCCGACAGAGCTACACCCTCCAAAGATTGAATTGGTTCAGGACACTGTGCCCAATTAGGTGCGGCTCCATATAGCGTATGGTCAGGAATGGCAGGGCTATCGGGGGTGCTATCGCAGACTCTTGCATGAATGTTAAATGGATTTATGAAATAATTAACATCATGCAAAGTAAGTGTGCTGCCGGTCTTGTGTTCCCTATAGATATTCAGGGTGGGTGCACTGAATGCCTTACGTCAATGCAAAACTCGTGGCATCTGACAGTCCTCCACTTCAGGGCTTATTCATGCGCTGTTCGTCGTACACGATACTTCGTTCACTGCCACCCAACCCTCATCTAACAACCATGTTGCTACCGAGCGACAGGACGCGAAAAAGAAACCAGACAGCACCTGAAACGTGAGCCACACCGACGACGGGGACCAGGTCCATGACAGCGATGGATGCTGTATGCGCCGCTGCCATCTGCTCCATTGGGAGCGCTTGGCAACGCCTAATCCGGAAGGGGAAGACCGAGAGAGAAATGAAGGAGACGCCGGTCCAATCCTGAGAAAATAGATATCCACCAGGTAGCGCCTCAAACTGCGTGAGACACAGCGGGGCCGCAACCTTTTGTAACTTGAGACAGACCAGGCGCCATGGCAATTATAATCCGAGACACAGCAGCAGCGAGTGCAACCTGAGATACACATACGAAGCAGCAGCAATTGTGACCTAAAACCACACATCAGGTGTGGCATGGCAATTGGTCAGGTGTTGTAGCACTTGGAACCTCGAGATGCATCAGGTGTGGTGGCAAATTTAACCTAAGGCAGGACAGGCGCAGCAGCAATTGGAACCTGAAACACGCGAAGTGCATCAGCAGCAGTTAGAGCCCGGGACACATCCGGCGTAGCAGCAATTGTAACTCAAGACACATCAGGTGTGGCATGGCAATTGGTAGGGGGGAGGGTAGCGAAGGTAAGATCCAGGGTAGCGAAGGTAAGACCCTGGGTACGAGGTTGGTGTGGTGGCAATTTGAACGTAAGGCAGGACAGGCACAGCAGCAATTGGAACCTGAAACACGCGAAGTGCAGCAGCAATTAGACAACCGGAGACATCAGGGGCATAGGCAATGGCAATCTGAGACACAGCAAGTGCCGCGGCACATGAAAAACTGACAATTAAAATAACACAAATTATGGTGTAGCATTTAGCAGTATGCCAAGGACGAGCGGTAGACCCTACCAGGGAACAGCGCACAAAAATGGACAGCACCTGCTAAGCACCTGATTATTGTGGGGAAATCGGATACTTGCATGCATGGCGTGGAACTTCATCATCATAATTGATGGGGGTCTGACAACGAAGGTGTGTTCGGGGGTAAGTCATTACCAGAACAAACAGAGAGCATTCATGTGGCCAGCTTAGAACAAGAACCCACCCGCCGGCGAGGGGTGAGTCGTTGACGCCATGGTCAGCGTAAACAATAATACATTGCAGAACGAAGTAATAGCACAAAGCGAAATTCCTGGGAGGGAAGACCCTCAAGACGGTCCATACGAACTCGCACATGCACAAGGGGTGTGAGCCGAAAGAAAACCCTAGAACCCGGGGCCCACGAACCGATGAGACAA
Source organism: Chrysogorgia sp. JL179-B06 (assembly GCA_035772405.1). Lineage (NCBI taxonomy): Eukaryota > Metazoa > Cnidaria > Anthozoa > Scleralcyonacea > Chrysogorgiidae > Chrysogorgia > Chrysogorgia sp. JL179-B06. The sequence continues at coordinate 1,248,084 of JAYKKM010000145.1, forward strand.
CAACCAACCAATACCATACGAGATAAGGAAAAACAAGCGATCTACATCAGGAAAATATTTAAGAGTTCGAAGTTATAGTAGGGAGTGCGGAGTATACATCTTACGCAAAACAACAAACAACTACCAGTGCCAGGTGAGATGAATGGCGCGGGCACTTATAGATAAGCGGTAAATTGGCAGTGAGCACCAAGCAGTGTACGAACAACGCATCCTGCAGAGAGCAACGGACAAGCAATGCAATCAATCAATTTAACCAGATATAGGCTAACAAGCTGGCTTGCTTTAAGTATACAGACGGCAATAAAGCAGCGTAAACGGCGCTTCGCAACAAACTGATAAGATGAATGCCGAGGGCACTGATAGATATTGACAGCGAGCACCAAGCAATTGTACGAACAAACAAATTTCTCCGTGAAATAACGATCCTGCAGAGAGCAACGGATAAGCAAAGCAAGCAATAAATTTAACCAGATATAGGTAAACAAGCTGGCTTAGAACAGACGGCAATAAGGCAGCGTAAACAGCGCTTCGCAACAAAACTTAAAAGATGAATGGCGAAGGCACTTATAGCAAGGTTGTAAACTATTTGTTATACTATTGTGTTAAACTATTGTGTTATTACTATATTGTGTAAAACTATTGTGCGAACAAACCAAGTTCTCCGTGAAAAGAGCAATGGATAATCAAAGCAAGCAATGCAAGCAATAAAATTTAAGCAGATAAAGGTAAACAAGCTGGCTTAGAACAGACGTGGCAATAAAGCAGCGTATAAACAGCGCTTCGCAACAAAACCTAAAACATGAATGGCGAAGGCACGTATAACAGGGGTGTAAACTATTTCTAGTAGATAAACATGTCATGCAAACATGCAACCATGTTCCCCGTGAAAGTTAAACAACTATCCTGCAAGCAATAAATTTAACAACATATCGGTAAACAGCTGTCTTATAGTACAGACGGCAATGAAGCAGCGTAAATAGCGCTTCGCAATAAAACTGATAAGAGGAACCGATAAGCGGGAAATTGACAGCGAGCACCAAGCAATGTACGAACAAACCAAGTTCTCCGTGAAAACAACTATCCTACAGAGAGCAACGGACATCAAGCAATGTAAACAATAAATTTTACCAGATATAGGTATAGCTGGCTTAATTAGTACAGTACAGGCGGTAATAAAGCAGCGTAAATGGTGCTTCGGAACACAACTGATAAGAGCACAGTTTACAACAGAATAAACCCTGATTGACAAGGTACAAACCACAAGACCGGCTGATGCGGGTCTAAATTAAGGAGGTTAAGTTTGAAAATCGTTTGGGCGAAGAACGTTGCAAGCATTTCGGCCAAGTGGACCACGACCAACGAACGAACAGGAATTTTCTCGACTCAAGGCAGGATTTCGCAATTCATCTGCACCGAATAAGTTGTGGAAGGCTTTGCAGAAGCATCTAACGCTTGTAGGCTTGGACAGAAACCGTTTGAACACAGGAAACAGTGTATATCTTCGAGCAGCGAAGTCAACGAAGTATCGTGTACGACGAACAGCGCATGAATAAGCCCTGAAGTGGAGGACTGTCAGATGCCTGCACGAGTTTTGCATTGACGTGAGGCATTCAGTGCACCACAAGACCGGCAGCACACTTACTTTGCATGATGTTAATTATTTTTATTTCATAAATCCATCTGTAGTTACAGTATAATTATTATTTATGAAAAAAACCTTTTTATTCATGTTTTTAGTTGAGCATTGATGATTTTGCTGCCCATCAAAGCGATCATTTGAAGCACCTTAAACAAGTTTTAACATCATCAGCGACATCGATCATTTTACCTTCAGCCAGGTTACATTCAGACTCTCAGCAAGGTGTGACAAATAGGCTTGTTAAATATTTTGAAGAAAACTCTCAAGGAAAAATTCTCTCTCTTACTGCTGATGGTAAGTCCCACTAAAAATATTTTTGTCCCCTCGCCCGGCGCGAAGCGCCCGCCGAAGGCCGAAGGCCTGAGGCCTGAGGGCGAGGGTGCTAATATCGACCGGCGTTTAGTCCCTTATCACGCGAGATCCAAGCCGTTCCTAGATCTAGGATCAGTTTAAAGGTATATATATATATATATATATATATGCATCAACCGTCCTCATGCGCGGCATCGGAAAATGTGGCACTGGTAACTAGATACTCAGATTAAATTGAACCGTCACAAGAGACATAGTTTTTTGAGGAAATAGAAATCCGAGTCCGAGTATGTATTTTGACTCGCTAATTCCAAATCTGTTTTCAGAATTGAAAACGGTTATATATTGATCGAGATTATCATAGCCGACCAAGCCCGGACTAATTTCTAAGTACATAAACCATTTTTACGAAGGGTATTCACGTTCTCGTAATATAGTAGACACATATGTTATGTATTTTGATTCGCTAATTCCAAATTTGTTTTCAGAATTGAAAACGTTTATATATTGATCGAGATAATCATAGCCGACAAAGCCGACTAACTTTCGAAGTACATAAACCGTTTTTACGAAGGGTACTCACGTTCTCGTAATATAGTAAACGCGTATGTTATGTATGTTGACTCGCTAATTCCAAATCTGTTTTCAGAGTTTAAATCGGTTAAATATTGGCCGAGATAACGTTCAAACATTTCTTCGACGAAACGGGCTTTTGGAAATTGTGAATTTTTGCAAAACAGAAATACACGGCCACGGCGTGCGAGGTCTGGGCACCATGGATGGAGAAATTCCCGTAAGGGGGGGGGGGGGGGGGGGGGGGGGGTAGAAAAGACGGGCGAGGGGATTATTGCGAATTCGTATTTCTAGTAATTTCCTAATTGAGACGAGTCACCGACTGTTCTTGTGCAGAGAACAAAGACCCTAGTTTGGTATGGGATCAGGGTTATTTTATTTTGGATGCCAGATGTTGAAATCTCAGTATCCCACCAAGATATCAGAGTAAATTGCTAAAATACCATTTTGTTAATCGGAGAACCTATCTATTTTCTTGGTTAATAATACACAGTACTGTACATGAAAACATTTTTCAATTCTTTTTTTTTTACGAGTTTTGAGCGATTTTATTAGATATTAGTGTAAATACAATAAATACCCAAACGGAAAGAACGCGAACGGGACTCGAGGACCCATGCGAGGCGCCTTCCCGTTGAAATTAAAAATACATAAAGTCAGACATAGATCAAACTGCTTGGAATTCACGATGCACCAACACACACGCGCAGCCTCAACCCCATTCTTCCGAACTCCTGCACTGAAAGAACAAAATGAATAAAACTGAGTGAAATTCAAAAGATTGAGGTTGAAGCTGCACACATACAGTGATGCTCCGTGGAATCCAAGCAGTTGGTACATTGGAAAACTATATCAGTAACAGGAGCAATTCTGATTGTCTTCTGATTGTATACAGTCGAGAATCCATCTTGGAGAAAACTACAGTTAAATTTTAACAATATTTATTAGTGAAAAGTTTGGCTGAAGATTTTGATTTCCTTTTTTTCTTGGCTGGATTGTTCTGAGCTACTGTACTTTCCTCTCTTTCTGACAAGTGAGATACTAAGAATCTCCTCATTGAATCCACCACTTTGATAAGTTACACTGCCTGCTTTCACTTCACTTCTCTTCCACTTGTAACTTTGCATTTCAGATCTTACAGTAGCTCCTGGCTTCCTGGAACTTCTGTGTATTTCTTGTGATTGACTGCTTCTCCCTAATCTGGTATCCTAATTTCTACTTCCAATCTTGGTTGCACTTCCAACTGGTAATTTTGTCTATCCATTATGTCATGGCAACCACCAGCTCCACAGTTGAATTGCATTACGGAAACCACTTTGCCTGTCTTTTGGGCAGTCTCATTGGCATTTTGTGAGTACCCTGGCACACATGGCACACATTGAACATATGGGGGATAATAAATCCAGAAACACAGCATCTAAATAATGATCTTTGTCTTCTTAATGATCTAAATAATGATCTTTGTCTTGTCCAGTTACAATGTCATGTTGATAAGCACACCAAGATTCTCATCCTTTAGGACAAAACTGGTGCCTTTCTTTGGCATTACTCAGTTTTGTGAAATGATAAAGAACTAGCGGTATCTACTTGCTCTTTTGTTTTTGCTTTACGATCAACAGTGTTCCTTATTAACCTGCCATAATACTTCTACAGTTTGTCAATAACTGTTTGAGTATTTGAGGTCAAGAAAAACCATGAAAATTTCTGGAAAACGGCTGTTTATAACCAAGAACCCAACAGTTTCCATGGCAATGACACCAAAACAAATGGAGCACTTCGCAAAAATTACGTTTTTGGCTACATTCAACATACAAATTCTCCTTAATGGTCTCCAGACATTTCTTCACACGTAAACATCTCACAGGTTGTAACAAGGTTGTTGGTTCAACATGCCTGTAACAGCATTGTCAACATGATAGAACAGGACTTTTAAAATAACAGCACTGTTGAAGCATGTTTCAACATGTTGTGACAGGCTGGTTGAATCGACAGCAGTTGTTCATGCATGTGAGATAGGGTGGTCCTTATTTTAATTTTTTTTGAATTTGTACAGTCTGACCCTCTTAAATGGTTCCAATTGGGTTAAAAATGCTGTGTGTAAAATTGTATTAAAAACTATTGATATTTAGGGGTAGCTCAAGGTCCCTGAAAGTTTTACTATAGTATCCCTATGAGAAAATCAGCCAAATTGTCCATTATGCTATAAGTCCTCAGGGGAGTGTTGGATTGGTTTAAAAATCCACTAGTGAGTAGTTTAGACCTGGTTTCCTATTTGACTTTAAGACAAACTTATAGCCAAAAATGTATGGTTTCCGAGATATAGGGCTCCAAACATTTTTAACCAATGACAATTTTAAGAACTTTGGAGCCCTATATCTCGGAAACCATACATTTTTGGCTATAAGTTTGTCTTAAAGTCAAATAGGAAACCAGGTCTAAACTACTCACTAGTGGATTTTTAAACCAATCCGACACTCCCCTGAGGACTTATAGCATATTGGACAATTTGGCTGATTTTCTCATAGGGATACTATAGTACAAATTTCAGGGTCCTTGAGCTACCCCTAAATATCAATAGTTTTTAATACAATTTTACACACAGCATTTTTAACCCAATTGGAACCATTTAAGAGGGTCAGACTATACAAAATCAAAAAAAATTAAAATAAGGACCACCCTAATGTGAGAACATGCAAAAACCAGTTTGATAGAACAACCAAGTTCATGGCTGTTGTAACAACGCTGTTCAACCTTGTTATTTCATCATGCTCTGACAACATGTTATATCATGTGTGAACAATGTTGTTCAACGCTGTTCAAGCCTGTTCGATCATCAGCCATGAACAATACTGTTCCAACATCCATGAACAGGCCTGTTGACAACCCTTAGCTGGACTACAAAAATAATTTGTTACTGCAAATTGTTACCATGGTTACAAGATATGACACCCCCATGGTGAAAAGAATGTACTGTTGTAAGCATGATAACTGGATAAATAACAAAGATAAAAACATGGAATAACTTTTCTTTAGTCACAAACAACATTGTCTACACACGTAAAAACGCACAGTCTGTTTTTACCTGTTAACAGCCAAAAACATGGTTGATGTCGACAGGCTTGAACAGCGTTGAGCTGGCCAGCTTGAACAGGGTTGTCAACAGGCCTGTTCATGGATGTTGGAACAGTATTGTTCATGGCTGATGATCGAACAGGCTTGAACAGTGTTGAACAACATTGTTCATACATGATACAACATGTTGTCAGAGCATGATGAAATAACAAGGTTGAACAGCGTTGTTACAACAGCCATGAACTCGGTTGTTCTATCAAGCTGGTTTTTGCATGTTCTAACATGCATGAACAACTGTGTCGATTCAACAAGCCTGTCACAACATGTTGAAACATGCTTGAACAGTGCTGTTATTTTAACAGTCCTGATCTATCATGTTGACAATGCTGTTACAGGCATGTTGAACCAACAACCTTGTTACAACTTGTGAGATTTTTACGTGTGTAGTAGGTGAACTATAACTATTGACATAGGAGGCATGATAAAAGTTTGGCAGTCTGAATACTATAAATGTATACAATTGGTCTCACTAAAACTGTTACTATTTCATAACAATTGAATATAATTCAATTCGTGTAGTCTATCTCCAAGAGAAATGTACATACTGTTCACTCTGAAAATTTGATAACGATAGCTTAAATACTTTTTGAGATATCCGGCGCACGATATTCAGGAATCGGGCTTTTATGCCCTCCTTTTCTTTTTCTTGCTCGTAACCATTTCATTTCGATGTCAGATTATATTCTTTGGGTCTAAGTCATTCGTTTGTAACTAGGTAGGGCTTCGCGAAGTGGACGATTTAATGACAATTGTATCTCTGTTTACACAATTTTCGGTGGAGTATATTTATCTGCGGGAACAAGGACCCATTTCTTCCTCGGCTTGAATTGCCATTATTACTTTATTCTCAGTGGATATATAATGTACTGTATATTCTGTATACTTTAGACTTGTTTACTTTGGGCACCGTATTTCCTCTAATAAACGCCTAGTCTCAAATAAACGCCTCCCTCTAATAAACGCCTCCCTCTAATAAACGCCTCCCCTTTTCATACAAGAATGCCAATAAACGCCTCCCTCTAATAAACGCCTCCCTCTAATAAACGCCTCCCTCTAATAAACGCCGCACATATCAGAATGGCGTTTATTAGAAAAAATACAGAAAGTGCAAGGAAAAGGATGCTAAAATTGACAGATTTATTTGTTTTTATGTGGCAACAATGGAACCAAACAAGGAATCTTTTTAATTTCTTCTTCCACAGACGTTGACTGGCTTCATTGTCGAAGTGATGTAAAACAACTCAGTTTAAACTAGTCATTGTTAAAGTTAAATAAATTAAAATAATAATAAAAGTAAAAACGAAAAAAGAACTCGACCAATATCCTTGTTTAACAATATTTGAATGCCAAATGACTGATCGTCACGAAGTGATAAGGTTACAATTTTAATTTTTTTGTGAGTGTTGTTGTTGATATCGTAATGTTGTTGTTTTACATTGGAAAAGAAGGTCGAAGGGACATAAGAATTGGCGCGCAAATTGGTGACACGGGGATTGTTATTAGTGTATATATACACAGTACTAGTTCATTATACACAAACTCATTCTACACTTTCGACTCTAGGGTCGTGTTTATGTTTTACAACAATGGCGGACGCTACCAGTTTCCTACCGACACAGCCTCCCTCGTTAGTAACAAAGCCAGAGGATCCCGTATATTCTTTTACATTACCAGGGATCGGGTCATTGGTCTTAATGATGTCCTCGCCAACTGTGAAACACGGCAATGTGGAAACGTAGCCCTACTAAATTAAAAGCAGTTTGATTCTCATCAAAAGCGTCTGCCCGTTGCAAAACATCTCGCTAACTCAAACCGAAATACACAATATCTGATATGCCCGACGACCGGTCACGTTACTACCACGCAACAATCAATTCACTCTTAATGTTTTAAAATATAATAAAATTTCATTCAGGGAGACATTTTAGACCATCCTGGATTGTATTTCTACATTTAAACGCGGTTTCAAAAGTGGACGGGTATTTATAATTGCTCCGAAACGCATATCCATGTTATCGCATATCCGTTTTCTGGCCTTTTCGCTAGCAATTTGAAAATGAATCTCTTCGGTTTGAGGAATAACTCGATTGAGGCAAATCCTCACTCAAACCTTCCATGACTTCGTGTACAAAACAGTCTTTGATACCGCTCAGTAGCGGGTTTATTCAATTAACATTCCTGAAGTGGAGTGTCCACTTCAGAAATGCGACACATGCCAGAACGGACTGCAGATGTCCTTTAAGCAAAAATATCTATCCTGTATCCTTAAAATTTGGCCAGAACATCAACAAATAAAGAATGGGGTTTGTCCATTTGTATTTATTTTATAATGTATAGGTTATAGCGAAGCGCGGTAATGACGTCAGTATATTTACAATCAATTTGTGCATTCCAAACAATAGAATAAGAGTCGTTATAGGAATCCCTTGAAATCAATTTTGGTTTGTTTGTCTGAGTTTTGGTTCTATAAATAGCATTAATACATCAAAAACGGAAGTTGATTTCTAATATATTCTATTCTAAAGTTAGTCTCACAATAGGTTTCGGCACATTGTTCGTTGGATAATAGGTGCTTGGACGGTTGGATGGTTTAAATTAAATTCATAAATAACAAAGCTTGTCGAAAAAGCAGGTAGAGATTCATTTGGCATTGGTGGTAGAATCAAAATTGAAAATATACATCTAAGTTCACTCGTGAAAAAAGTACTCTCCGACCCATGATTTGTTTGATATCTTTCTCCAAAATTCTCTGAGATTTTACCTATCCATGGAAGCTTTAAATAAACCAGACATTTGTGAGGCCCTATGAATGGCTCTTTAGTTGGTTGATTAAATATCTTATCTTTAAAGTGCCCCTAACCTCAAAAATTTTTATTGTCTTATTTGGAAGAACTTTTAAAATGATAAAGTAACTTCTTTTGAAGATTTTCACTTCTTCGCTTTCTTTTTGAGATATATTAGTTTGTTTGATATGCAAATATCTGGAATTTCGTCACACATGCATAATGAGTTATCAGAGAATGTTATATATCTTTGCGTTCATGAAATAAAAACACTAAAGTGTGAATAACACGTGTATGCGTTTCTCCCACAACAGCAAACTTCTTGATTTTAAAGGATTTCGTTCAAGAATGAAAGAGATATACACATTTCTCCAATAAGTCATTATGCATGTGTGACGAAATTCCAGACATTTGCATATCAAACAATATATCTAAAAAATAAAGCAAAGAAACGAAAATCTTCAAAGGAAGTTACTTTATCATTTTAAAAGTTCTTCCAAACAAGAGAATAAAACATTTTGAGGTTATGGGCACTTTAATAATCATCAAAGATAACCATTTGACAAGAAAATAGATAGAAAATAAGTTCACATTCTAGAAATTTATCGGAGGATATCTTTCGAGTACGATTAATAAGGCATTTAACCAATGCCACCTTTTGTTGTCTATAAGAGCTGAAAGAATCAAAGCGAGTATAACGTCCAGTGAAAGTAGATTTTCGGTACACACTGGTCAGAAAACATGAATGATCTTTATGGACAAAACATCCAAAAACCTTGATTATCACTTTCAAGTATTTAGAGTATTGGTATTTGGTAGTGGTTTTTACTGCAGTTACCATGCATGGTGCATGGTAACTGCATCTCTGGTAACATGCATCGCTATTTTTTTTCACAATTGTGCTTAATTTAAGTCTTGGGAAGAAAATATTAACATCTTTACTATTTATTTGTGTTTATCAAGATGCTCCTGATTTTCCAAGCAAGATCAGGACACTAAAATCAGATGGTCCGAACATTATCATTGTTCATCTTCCAAAATCAGAAGAGTGAGTTTTGGAATTTAATGAATTTTATTTCTTGGTTAAGGTCTTTTTCCAGATATGTACATGTAATACCAGAGAGGGGGCTATCCACACCTATATTATGTTCTTCTGATGTGTACCAAACATGTCAATATATCTATATACAGACTGTGTAAAAAAGTAGAGTGCTGCGTAGACAGTGTTTTGAATATATAGCAAAGTGAAAAGGTGGTAGACTGCCAAGAATTTAGTGACGAGATACTGACGTTTCGAGCGGAGCCCTTCATCAGAGTAAGACGAGATGAAATAAAATAAATAGGGCTTATATATATGCCAAAAGGGTGTCACAAGTAGAAGTAGCCAATCGAATGCACGGGAGATAAACAAACTAATAATTGATGAGATGCGAAAAGTTAAATCATTTGCTATTTTTACAGTTGATCAGCAAACAGACTGAGGGGGAGGGAGAAATGACAGGTCCAATATCCAAGGGGATTAGGCGATAATATATTAGCAGTAAGAAACAAAAACTTGAAAAGGAAAGTGCATAAGCTAAAAATAAAAAGTTCCAAGCAAACTAAAATAACAAAAAACTTGTAGGAAATTAAATAAAAGAAAAACGTTCGTTAAGACCAAGAGGATGTGTGGTGCCAAGTTGAAAAATGAGACGCTTCTCTTGCCGTTTGCGGTTATCGTTACTGCACCTGAGATGGGAAGGATGGCGCAGACTTTCATGTCTGAAACCAAATGGTTGGAGCTGTTGAAATGGCGGGCTACAGGTTTGTCAACATCATTGATCCTCACGGAACGAAGATGTTCAGCAAACCTGTCTGAAAGGCTTCGCCCAGTTTCACCGATGTAGATTTTAGGGCATTTATCGCAAGAAATGCAATAAATGATGTTGGTGGACGTGCATGAAAAAGTATGACGGATAGTGTGGTCGAATTTTGGGGCAGTAATAACTGTAGTGGGATTGAGAAAAGGGCATGTGTTGCAGCGGGAACGGCCGCAAGAAATTGTTCCCGCTAGTGCCAAGGTATTTTGTTTAAGGGCACTATGTATACTAAGGAGTCACGAATGTTTTTATTACGGCGAAAAGATACCAAAGGGTTATCGGTGAAAATGGCTGACGTCTCAGGATCATTTTGTAAAATGTGAAAATTCTGATTGATAATATTTTTAACTTTAAAGTTGAAAGGATGAAATGTTAGAACTAAAGGAATTGTATTGTTTGAAACTTGTTCCAAAGGTGGTTCAAGGGCGTCTAAACGGGGGACGAGAAAAGCTTTCTGAACGGCGAGGTCTAGAAGGTTGGTATAGGATAACCACGTTGAACAAAAAAAGATCTCATTTCTATTGATTTGGCTTGAAAATCTTGGTCGTCGCTACATAAGCGGCGAAGACGCAAGAATTGAGAGTAAGGGATAGATTGCTTAGTGTGGTTGGGATGAGAGGATGAAAATAGAAGATAACTATGGGAGTCAGTAGGCTTGTACGAGACCGACGTTTTCAGCGAATCACCATCAATCGAAATTAAAATATCAAGGAACGACACAGAGGTCTCGCTGATTTCCCACGTGAACTTCAGAGCAGGATGAAAATCATCAACAAAGTTGATGAACTGCTCTAAAAGGACACGTGAACACGACGCTGTTCCAAACAGTTATCGATAAATCTGCCGAAGAAATCAGGCAAGGGACCCGTGTATTGTTCAAAGATCTGTTTTTCAACATAACCAACAAATAAGTTAGCATAGCTTGGACCCACTACAGTTATTACTGCCCCCAAATTCGACCACATTCACCACACTATCCGTCATACTTTTTCATGCACGTCCACCAACATCATTTATTGCATTTCTTGCGATAAATCCCCTAAAATCTACATCGGTGAAACTGGGCGACGCCTTTCAGACAGGTTTGCTGAACATCTTCGTTCCGTGAGGATCAATGATGTTGACAAACCTGTAGCCCGCCATTTCAACAGCTCCAACCATTTGGTTTCAGACATGAAAGTCTGCGCCATCCTTCCCATCTCAGGTGGTAACGATAACCGCAAACGGCAAGAGAAGCGTCTCATTTTTAAACTTGACACCACACATCCTCTTTGTCTTAACGAACGTTTTCTTTTATTTAATTTCCTACCAGTTTTTTGTTATTTTAGTTTGCTTGGAACTTTTTATTATTAGCTTATGCACTTTCCTTTTCAAGTTTTTGTTTCTTACTGCTAATATATTATCGCCTAATCCCCTTGGATATTGGACCTGTAATTTCTCCCTCTTTTCGCATCTCATCAATTATTAGTTTGTTTATCTCCCGTGCATTCTTTTGGCATATATATATAAGCCCTATTTATTTTATTTCATCTCGTCTTACTCTGATGAAGGGCTCCGCTCGAAACGTCAGTATCTCGTCACTAAATTATTGGCAGTTTACCACCTTTTCACTTTGCTATATATACAGTATATATGCTCAAAAATTGGAAAAGACAACTGATTGTGTTTCATCGTGATAAAACTCAGCTACATATACTGTGAAGCTACTGTAGGTGATGTTACAATTTGGAGTGATTTGTAATGATGATATTTTATAATAATGTTGCACACAAGGTTAGTGCATGTAGAATTTTTATGCAACATTATTTACATTTGTATGCAGCTTTCTAATCATATTAATAAGTTTAAAGTGCATATATACAGTAACGTTTGTGGGAATTTAACATATATGTAATCTATGGATTCTCCTGAGAAAAATTGTAATATATCTTGTCAGCCGAAAATTTCATTTTCATAGACTTTTTTGCTGTTAAAGTTGACGGAAATGATGTCATAGCAGGCATACAGTATGTAAACAGGTTTTCATGTAGACAGATGCCCGCTATGACATCACTTCCATCGCAAAAATGTCTATGAAGATGAAATTTTCGTCTGACAAGATATATTACAATTTTTCTCAGGAGAATCCATAGATTACATATATGTTAAATTCCCACAGACGTTATACGACCTTTAACTTTTGCTATTCAATTTGTTGATACAATTATAGAGTCCCCTGACAGGAATCAAACCTGTGACCTTTTGTTCAACTAGCCAGATGCTCTAACCACTGAATTAGTTGCTCTGCCATCTTAGTCCTGCTAGCTCAGTGAGTATAGAGCAGATCCAGCTAGTTTAGAATGTTGCAGGTTTGATTCTTGTCCGGGGTTCAGGACTGGCAACATCACCAGTATTGCTTGTGGGGCAGATAATCAGAGAGGACCGTTCGTATTAACAACAATTGTGTATCCTTTCTGCGTAGAAAGCACTGAATATTTGTTTATATATAAGCTTCACCACATCTAAGACGATCACAAACGTCAAGTAAACATATAGTGCGTGATACTTTGGCCAATAATTACTACAGAAAATATAGCAGGTGCTGATAATAGGGCTACACTTGCATCAGTACCTGCAAATATATCTTAAGAATCAGATGGCTGCTGTTCTGAAATCACATGTATACATGGGATTTCATCACAGCAACCATCTGATCCTTACTGTAACGCAACAAAAACATTCCATTTCTTTTCCCTTTGTTGTCTCGCCAGTGTTATTTAGTTAAATTTTAAAACATACAATTTTTTTTTTAGTGAAGAAGGTTTGGGTGAAAGGAATCTTATGGCCAGTGGTAGGTTCATATTTGATTTTTCAGGCAATGTCTTTTTTTCATAATTAATTGTACTCTTAGAAAAATGTAAACAATTCTTCAGATAAACAGTATTGCTACTTCCGGTAAAATTACGCAATATGATTTGTCAACGTCCGGTCCGGATTTTGTCAAAAACACAAAAAGTCCGCGACAAAACTATTCAAAATATCAGAAAATTAATTTTTAATAGCAGCTTGTTTGCTCATTATTTTTTCTCAGTTAAAATCTTGAGTGACAAAAAACAATCAGAAAACGAATTCTGTTATTCAGACTTCGACGAATTCGAAGGTATACACATAAACAATGAAAAAGTCAAAGAGGATTACACAGTCATACAGTAAGAAATTGAAAACTTATAAAGGAACAACAAAGTACGAACACCGTGAAGTAAACTTCAAGTAACATGAAATCTGTTCATCTTTACCTTGAAAATTAAACAAGAAAGGAATCTTATAAATGCGTTCTAGCAAAGCCATACATATACTGTAACTGCTGAAACGTTCTCGTAATTAAGGCCATATAATAAACAGCTTATTGACCTCGCTTGTTCGGTTTGTACAGAGAAATATCGGATCTCCGTTTTTTGCTCAAACCTCGGCTCGCTGCGCTCGCTCGGTCTGTACTAAAAATGTCAGTCTGATATTTCACTGTACAGAGCTCATGCTTGATCAATAAGGTGTTATTATTAGATCCAACTACATCTAATGCATGACACTGCTTATTACTTGACGTAATGTAATCCTTTACAATTTTCCAGTTTCTCTCTCTAAATACTGTAGTGCTGGTAGTGTTGTGATGACAGGTCAGTCACTAAACCTGTTGCAGGAGCAGCTTCACTGGCAGGTTCATATCCAAACCTGTCATATGCAAATTTCAAAACTCAGGTTCATATTAAAACCTGTTGGTGTGTCCAATTGCCCACTTGTATCTCGGAGTCGGAGCCTTGTGACGTGCTGTGATCCTTGGGATAATCGCAGCCACTGTGCTAAACAGCCAATATGGACCTTAAGATGTAGGATGACGATGGTGTTTAAAAGAAGTCTGAAGTCACAGTTAGTTGACTATCATATTTGATAGTTATTTCTTGTTTATGATTTCCAAAACGCTTCTGCTAAAACGCAGTGCTTGTGTTAAAGTCAATCTTAAGGAACAGCTCTCATCTCTCCGCGAGTTACTGTCGTCCTAAAGACGTGAAAATGCTCAGAGTCGTGGCGTTGTAAACAGAACGAGGATCATGGTGTTGAGATTACTCTGGAGACTAAGTAATGCTCGTTCTCTTTGCTTTGCAACAGGATTTTTTTGTTTTGAACAACGTCGTTGTTGAGTTTACCGTGATGCAAATGGGATTTACCGTGATGTTTACTGTGCCCTTCATTTTGAGGTGTTGTTGGGTTATGAACGTGATATGGGTGCTTTCCCATCCAGCGAGGGACTATATCTGTGGACCGTCAATCCTGGCGAAGCGCCGAAATGGGTAGCTGTGCCCTGGTAACTGATCTCAGGGCAATACCTCACATTCCTTGACAATTGCTTGGCATACATCCACTAGTTGATCCCAGTATTTTTTATTATTTACAATTTGTCCCAGAAGTTGAAAAACCTAATGAAAACACTAATTACTGTACCTCTAGCATGTTTTATCTACCTGTAATGCGCTGTAGAATGTTGACTTTCAACATCCTCCATATGATCGCTTACCTATAATCCCTGTGGGGTGGCTTGCAAGAGGAATTATTGAAAGTACTGTAATTATAAGTTGTTGTTTTTAGATGAAGTAATTGGAAAATTAACAGATGAGCTTTCCAAGTACGTTCCAGATTACATTGGGTTGCTGACAGCTGAAATGCCACGTCAAGTAAGTTGTACCACTGAACACACAACACTTTGTACCACTGAACACACAACACTTGTACTTGTTTGCACTGCACTGCACTGCACGGCACGGCACGGCACGGCACGGCACGGCACGGCACGGCACGGCACGGCACGGCACGGCACGGCACGGCACGGCACGGCACGGCACGGCACGGCACTGCACTGCACTATACTGTTCTGTCAGGGGCAACACTCCATTGAGGCCCCATAACCGGAAATGGGACCTCTAGACTCTTGTTGCCCCTAAATTAATCCCTGACTTGTACCCAGTTGTTATTAGGTTTCGAGCCACGTGGTAGCCAAGGGGGATGAGACCTTTGCAGGGTATGCTGGTGTGCGGATCATCATGATCTGAAGTTGAGAAGTGCAAACTATTTTAATTCCATTTTCCAGCGCCTATTTATGAAAATGTCAATACGAGAGCTACTGTAGGGCAGCATTAGCAAGTTTTGCGGATGTGTATTTAGGCCTCGAAATCATATAGAAAATAGTTAGATCACAAAATCACTCAGTGATTGAAAATGTGGTCTAATCAGAGCCGTGAGAAGATGTTTCAGATTAGGGGGCTGGCAGGTGAGTAGTTTCCGAAGGCGCAAGAATCCATGCCTCCTCCACAGGCTCTTCTTTTGCAGCTCGATCGAGCCGAGCAATTCTGCGTGCAGGAAGGAGGGAAAATCGGGAGTGTGCAAGATATAGGGACGTCGCAGGCTAGCAATAGAGCGCCAGCAATGGTTGATGGGAAGGAGAGAAAAGAAAAAAGAAGAGCAATCGTGTGTCGAAACAATGCAAATTTGTTCGAAACATTGGAAATTGGCTTTGAAAATGGCGAAGACGCGAAGTTGCTTGACAAACTTGCAGCTAGAGAGAGAGAGGTAGTAGTAGTAGTAGTAGTTTTATTCAACCTCCCCGAAGGGCTTTTCAGGTTTAAATTATAAAATTAAATTATCTAATTTACAATGTGAAATAAAAATGTTAAGTACTTTAAGCTATTACAAATATTAAAATTCAACAAAGGTCATGTTAAACCATGTAAATTCATAAAAATTAAAAATAAGTTCCATTCAATGTTAAAACGTTTAAAAACTTTTGATGAAGATGTTTCTTCACTGCGTTCTTAAATTGAGATAATGTTTTCAATTGTTTCACCTCTTCCTCTAGAGTATTCCAGAGCTTACACGCCCTAAAAATAAAAGAGCGTTCGGTGTTTTTAATACGACATTTGGGCGGTCTCAATTCATCTTTGCTTCTTGTATTATAAGCCTTGTTCTTAATCTTGCAAGATTCGAGTTTTGAAGATAAGTATTCTGGTACTAGGCTATTGATGCACTTATAGGTCATTACAGCTTCTCTTAAATAGATTACATCAGGAATGGGAATCCAGGATAACCTCTGTAATATAGGTGTAATATGACAAAATTTAGGTTCTCCAGTAATTATCCGGGCAGCAAAGTTTTGGATGATTTACTTGTTGAGGACCACACTGTTGAGCAATAGAGCAGTTTTACTTTACTCAGAACGAGTGACTGAATTAAATGTTCCAGCGTGGTTTTGTCGAAAAGATGTTTAACTCGGCGTATTTGAAGCAGCTTGAAATGACATGATGACACAGTTTTATTTATGTGGTTAGTATAGGATAAGGTTTGATCAAGTGTAATTCCCAGATCCTTAACATGTCCAGTAGGTATAATAATTTTGTCAAGGAATGGAAGTTTGATATTTGACGAGACGTAGCGCAAAAGTTGGTTAACGCCAAACAAAGTAAATTGAGTCTTATCCGGATTTATTAGGAGTTGGTTTACGCTACACCATCCCGCGACTCTTTTCAGGTCCTCACCCAGTCCAGCAAGGCCGTCATCCAAATCTTTCAATGGGAATGCGAGATAGAGTTTACTATCATCAACATAGGATTTAACGATTGCGTTAATAGTTACGGAGCTAAGTTCATTGGTGTAAATGCTAAACAAAAGAGGACCCAAAATAGAGCCCTGAGGTACTCCATGTTTCACTGGAAGAGGTTTTGACAGTTCAGATTCTATTCTCACCTGTTGCTCCCTATTACAAAGATAGCTTTTGAACCAATCCGTTGAAGTTTGGTTACCAAAAAGGAATGACTGATACTGTCATAAGCTTTGCTGAGGTCTAGCAGGACCATCGCTGTAATTTCTTTGCGATCCATTGCATTAAGGATATAATCAGTTATCTGGAGGCCTAATGTTTCGGTTGAATGGTGTCGTTTGTTACCACTTTGATGAGTTGATAAAAGTTTGTTGATCGTTAGGTGGTATGTGAACTGTTGATGTACAACACGCTCACAAATCTTGGATAATATCGGGAGCAACGAAATGGGACGATTATTACTAGCGGGTTCTGCTTCGTCAGTTTTAGGAATGGGTACGAGTTCTGCTTTTTTCCAAACTTTAGGAAATATACCTTGAGTTAAACTGGAATTAATAATGTCGGTGATAGGCTGAACGAATGAACGATATGGGGTAGACAATCTGCTATGAACTTCAAAGTTATTTTATCGAGTCCCGGCGCTTTGTTTTTGGGCATAGCTGAAATAATATTTCGAATTGTTTCACAAGAAACTGGTTCAAACGAAAATGTTGGAGACTCCGCGGAGATAGTAGTTTCGTTCAAATATTCGTCAAAAGGGAGGTTAATGGTTGTTGTGATCTCCTTAGCTTTTCCCGCCGTTTTTTGTCCAACAGATGTAAAATACTCATTGAACTCTTGGGCGATGACAGATGGTTCTTTGCTATAAGTAGATTTCATTGAGTCCCGGATAGGAAGACAACGTCTGATGGTTTTCCATAAACCATTTGGGTCATTCTTATTCGTTTGAATTTCATTCCTTACGAAATCTGATTCAGCAAGTTTGAGGCGAGTTTTAACTTGACGTTTAATATTCCCAAATATTAACCAGTCTCGAGCATTGTGTGTTTTACGAGCAATGCTGTGGGCAATGTCTCTCTGATGCATAAGGGTTTTTATTTCTGATGTGATGAACGGGCAGGGTTTGGATTTGGTTTTAATAACTTTGATAGGTGCGTGATGGTCAGGACGTCATTAAACAATGAGTTAAACGAAGCAAGTTTTTCATCTACGTTGTCAAAATTTGATAACACATGCCACGGCACATTCTTCGTACTAAAAATTTCGAAGTTTTCAGTCTTGGTTTTCTCAGGTTTAATGTTGTGTACACAAGAAAGTGATCACTTATGGTCATGTCCATAACTCCACTGCTGCGCACTTGGTTGGTGTTGGAAACTATCATCACATCAATCAGTGTTTGAGAGGTCGCCGTCACTCTTGTAGGTTTAGTTATTAATTGTTTCATATTAAAGTTATTGCAAAGTTCAGTAATACGTTGTCCAACACCGGTAGGTCTAAGTAGGTCGCAATTCATGTCTCCAGTGATGACAATATCTTCGTTTATCGTAAGGGCATGGTTAATTTTTGGAGCTAGATATTCGTCCAAGCAGGACACAGGGCAGTCAGGTGGTCTGTAAGCAACGCATATTATGACGGACTTAAGTTTCTTGCTTTGTATTTGTATCCACTGTTGTTGGAAGCCAGTGTTAGAAATATCAGTTAAGTCATTAAGTACACGGACTTATTATGAGCATATACGCAGGTACCACCACCAGGTTTCCCTTTGCGATCAAGCCGAAATAGACGATACCCAGGAAGAGCTAGGCTTGCATTCTTCCAGGCGGACCAGGCGAGTTTAACCATGTCTCAGAAAGTGTTAAAACGTCAATATTTTGATTAAGAGTTAGGTTTTTAAGTTCCAAAAGGTGGTGTCTATTTAATGACTGGATATTCAAATGTGCAATAGTAAGACCAGAAGAACAAAGTCTTATAATTGGTGGTTCGTTCAATGGGATGAGACAAATAATGCGTGTTTATAGTGATACAGTTAGACGGGTCTCGAGTTCGGATTAAGTGCTTTCGATTAAATATTCTTCTTTCAGACACTCGAACAGGAATTCGTTGCACTAAGTGAGCAGTAGGTGAACACGTATGGACTTTAATGCCTTTTACAGTTTTAGGTTTTACGTTGCTGACTATCAGGTCCGGGATTTTCAGCAATATCTCCACTTAATATTAATCTTTGAGATGCCACGGAATTACTATAGTACACCACAGGTCTTTTTGCGTACACTAAACTTCGTCGCCGCGGGAATTTCCATCTATCGAAGCAAGGAGCGAAGGGAATCATACATGAGCTGTTTTTTTGTTTACATTGCCAACGGTTTACAGGACATAATATATACCAATTATTCCACTGAGTGCCTCCATTGTTCAAACTCCCGATGGACAATTTGCTTCGATATATGCAAATTTCGTGTTCTTCCCTACGACCATGTAATTCATGCAAACTATTAAGTTTTAAACATTTCTTACTTGAAAAATGATTGCTATCCTGGACTATTGAAAACATATGCACAGTAACACTGGAAGTCTCAAGTTTGTTCGTTGAAATTGTCCGCCGAGATCTATCCACGATGAACAAATCCATAACTCGTTTCACATTCCAGTGGTGGGTCGTTGTCTTTGACGGTTCGAGATACAAGATGTAGTTCAAATCCATAATAGGCCCAATTGGTGTTAACATGACTCCAGTGACACATATTTCCTTACCAGAGATTACGTTTATCGTACGAGATAAAATTTAGCCGACAAAGTACAGCGAGTTACGTTCATAAGCAAACATATGACGGAGACCACAAAAAGATGACCTTGTCAGAATTTTGTCACTTAACAGTCAATTACTAGTCCCACATGCTTAGTCTCTCTCGTGATTCTACTTATTTAGTACTTCAACTAAGGGAGTTGCGGGTGGCGTTCTAGAAAGGGTAAACACGGCCTGGGGTTAGGGTTGGGGAGCTCGCTAGGCGGGGGGTTATGGTTAGAAAACTATTTAGGCTGGGGTTAAGGTTAGTATTAATAATTGTATACAGGTTAGTGTTAACGACGTCCCATGTTTTTCTCTGGAATTGATGAGGCAACGATCGTAAATGATGTCAACATCAAAACGTTTCTTTCAGGATATAATGACTGGTATGGAAGAAGTTCGCGATGCGTCAACGCCCCATGTTCGTCTCCGCCGTGCCGCCAAACCTGACATAAAATCCCCTATTCCGTGTGCCAAAAATGGTATTTTTGTGATAAATAAAGACATTATGTTCTACCTTGGAAATATTACTCTGGAATTGTACAGAAAATCGTCCACGATTCGTGATTCATTTCAGACTAATACAAGTGTTATATTAACCAATGGTCTCGTGGAGAATGTTACCGAAGGCAGAATGTAAGTGAAATTTCTATCACGATATTTTATATAATCATTTATTATTCGTCAAATAAGTTCTTACGCAAGTTCTGATTGGCCCGTAGCCGTATTTCGATAAGAATATATAAACACGAAATTATGCACGAGTCTTAAATTCGGCTTCATTGTTTTTATTTTTTTATTATTTTTGGGGATCCACAAATTTGCAAAATTGCGCAATAATATTTCCCGTCAGGCTTTTGGAACCGTGACGCATGTTGCTGGTCAACAGCCGAGTTCTTTCTTTTCGACAGCTTTTGTTGTTCCAAGTTCTCTGACTCTGTTGGTAGATTTTGAAAGTAACTGACTTAATCAGCAATGTGGCTGACAACTGTGTTGATCGTGAATACGCTCACTATATGCTTACAACTAACTGCACACGCTGATCGCGGTAGACCTACATGTATACTAAAAGATGGCGAGCGATTTCGAAACGGGTTGATTCCGCGATCTAAATGAGACTATAATGAATGCCAAGTTAGTTATGAATGCCAAAACTCAAAAGTATACATACTTGGACTCGGTAATCCCAAATCTGTTTTCAGAATTGAAATCGTGTAAATATTGACCGAGATAACGTTCAAAAATCTACGACGAAGCACATAAACAGGTTTTTACGAAGATATGCACGTTCTCGTAATATAATAGACACGTGTGTGTTATGTATTTGGACTCGGTAATTCCAAATCTGTTGTCAGAATTTAAATCGGTTAATATTGATCGAGATAACGTTCAAAGTCTACCATGAAATACCTTTTCTGATTTGATCAACAACTATACATGGCGTGCGAGGTACTGTATGGGTTACCAGGATGAGCTAAATCCCGCCGGCGATCGCGGTAGGCAACTGCAAAAAAGCAGTTGCACAAAGCAGCTTCTTACTTAGTTATACTATTCAGGGGGTAACTCTTGTCAATCAGGATCATTGTTTCAGAAGTTTACTACAATAAACAGTTAAACATCTGTTTAAACAACAGTTAAACTGGGTCCAGTTTAGCTGAACAATCTTAACCGGAAACTTCTGACAACGGACAGATGTGGCCAAAAAGATATGAAAAAATAAAAAAAATAAAAAATAATAATACAGTATGCTACGTAGCCTGTGCACAGCCGCGGATTCCCGTCTGTGAACAATCGACGGATTGCTTGCCGGCGTTAGTGGAGATTTGTATAACAGACTGTTATTGGTTCGTTTAATATCAGGTGTTTTGATTGGCCCATGTATCTGTAATTATAATTAATTATGCGATAACATGCTACGAGAAAAACGCAAAATGGCGGATGCAAGGAGCGAAGGAAATACTCTTTGGAATAAAGCAGTTGAACAGGTCTTAAACGTGTTCGGGATATCTTCTTTGTATGAAGAACAAAGAGGCATTAAGTCAGTTCTTTTCAAAGCGAGATGTTTTTGTTAATATCTTCCGACTTGCTACGGAAAATCCCTCATATTTCAAGCTACACCAATTATTGCAGATGAAGTACGAGAACTAGCATCGTGGTTGTTATTTCTCCGCTAAAAGCTCTCATGGAGGACCAAGTTCGCTACCTAAAGAAGATAAATTTATCGGCAGTCTGTGTAACAGATGAACATAACGATGAACTTGTTCGAGATATATAAATTAATGGCGATTACACTTTATGGTTCCCCTGAATATTTTCGAGAAGAATATTTTCGAGCAAGCAATTTAGAGCGTCTTTGGTCTGCGTTGCTGTGGTTGAAGCGCATTACAATAGTTAATGGTAAGTGTGGATTGATGTTATTTTTCTTTGTATCTGCAATATTTCATTGTAGGGGTTGCCTCAGCAGACCATAGTTTTTATTTAATATAGAATAAAAAGTGTCCTTTAATATCATAGAAATATTGTTATTTTGAGTCGATATCAATACCTAATTAGATTTTGTAAGGTAACCTAATCTTCTGCAATAACAATTTAGCTTTAATATGTAGCTCTTACATCTGTTTCTCAAGGGGTCTGCCTGGTGCTAGAAGAGGTTAACTTCCATTCCGAACGTGGTATGGCAATCTTGGTGAATTAATAGATCTCTTGTTCCTGATAATGATGCTTGTAGTAACAGCATCAGCTACCAAAAAGGCTAGATCTGTTATCTATGAAAGTCTGAAGTTGACCAATAGTACTTCAGTGGTGTCAAAGTCTCCAGACCGATCAAACCTACAATACTTATGTAGATAAGGATATTCCACTGGATTTGCTATTTGCAGAAATAATAGAGGATGTCAAAGGACAATTATTTACTGCCAGACCCGGAAACAGTGTGCAATTTTGTACCGAGTATTTGAAACCGCTCTGAGCAACCCATTTTATAAGGATGCTGTGCCAAAGTGTAAAACCCGTTTGGTAGAAATCTACGATGCTGGATCACCCCAAGCGGTAAAACTCCACATTTCTAAAAACTTGAAATCAAAAGACAAAGCCTGGTCATATTAGACTAGAGTATTGATCTCAATCATCGCATTTGGAATGGGCATAGATTGCAAGAAAGTGAACAAAATCATTCACTTTGAACCAAACAAGAATATTGAGTGTTAAGAACTTCTTCAAGCTGAAACCAGATACAGAACTGCTTATGAAAGCCTTTGGATTCATCCATGTTACAGCAAACAACACAGTTGTTGTGAATGTTGGTCTTAATGTTCCCAAGACAACAAACTGTACTGTGTAGTTATACTGATTGGCAACAAATTCCCTGCCTAGATGGGCTTTTATAAGTTTACTCTTGCTAACACCAGACAAATTTACCCATGAAAGGAGAGCTGTATGGGGGGAAATGGGTTACTGTAATAGTTTACTCGGTCAGCCAACAAGACTTCTGAACCATGCAGAGGACATATGTACCATGCAGTGTATTTTACCCACACGGTTCATACTTTCTGGTGCACAGTGCTTGTTAGCCAATCAGAAACCATGATTTGGTAGAATTTTTTAGCATTACAATATGTTATTATACAATTATTGGACGAGGTTAATAATATCTTGTGTTATCAATGCCAAAGTTTGTGTTATCTGCCGAAGCTGAAGGCTGATTGTGATAACACAAGATATCATATGAAAACCGAATATTATAAATGTAGAAGCCTTTAAGCTAATAAAAGCTTGTAAAAATTATAAACTCGGATCATTAATAATCACGTCACATACAGACAATTTCTGATATTTAGTAGGTGGCAAGACATCAAGAATTGTCTGTAGGTTTTTTAGCCAATCAAAATTGAGATTGTATGGGTATTGTATAATAATGTTGCTTTATAAACATCAGTCAGTTTAATTTTATAAATAACTATCACATAACTGATAGAATGGTACAGAAAGATACTCAGCATTAATTGTACTGCATTCAAACGAGATGACCTATTCCTTAGGGTTACAGCTGCAGCCATGCCAAGAGATGGCACCCACTCATTTATTTTATTTGAGTTTCTTTTGTTGACACAAGCTGTACGTAAAATGGCTTGGGTAAACGCTGCTCTATTCTTTTGCTCATTCTCAAACCTTTCAAAGGAAAAGCCTAGCAGTTGATCTTTATTTGGAGACCGCAGACAACTTGGTAGTTTCTTTGAGCATACTCACAATCTATCTGCTTCAGTGCAGTTGCCAAGAATCTGCAGTTGCTTGCGAAGGATAGCATTTTTCCAAGCAGCATTTGCTATCTGTTTATAAGTTCCACGTACA
Organism: Chrysogorgia sp. JL179-B06; assembly: GCA_035772405.1. Taxonomy (NCBI): domain Eukaryota; kingdom Metazoa; phylum Cnidaria; class Anthozoa; order Scleralcyonacea; family Chrysogorgiidae; genus Chrysogorgia; species Chrysogorgia sp. JL179-B06. Next base: position 1,272,136 of record JAYKKM010000145.1, read on the forward strand.
AGCATTTTACCTAGATATTGTAATTCAGGAGCAATTATAGAATACCCCGTCCACTTTTGAAACCGCGTTTAAAGCCAGAAATACAAGCCAGGTTGCTCTAAAATCTCTTTCAATATTATAATGTCGAAGGTTTGTATTATGTGTACTTGTTGATTGTTATCAAATTAAATGGGGTTTTAAAATAGAACGAAGCAATGAGGATTTGCTCGTTGGTTGTTGTTTTTTCGGTGTAGAGTGGCCAACATGTAACGACTTCGCCGGTAATGAAACATGGGTATCTAGACTATCCTGCCGCACAGAAGCTGTTGACGAACAGCTGGTTTTCTCTGGTGATACAGATGATGTGAACCGAGGATCCAAGCACG